>JAZDUH010000033.1:117500-162500 GCA_036419115.1 Scarus forsteni | reverse complement strand
TTTAAATCCCACACGAAGAAACATGTGGTGTTTGGTTTGTTTGTAGTTTTCTCTGTTCCCTTAAATACTGACAGAATCTGATTTATTCTACTTTTTAAAACATGTCCCTGAATTTATCGATGCCCTCTGCCAAACCGTTGAGCTGGTAGTTAAAGGGTTAAACAGAAATGTCAGAATATTATTTTATAAAATATCTTTTAGCTTTAATCATAATTAAGTTTATAAATTGTTTTAGTTTTAGTCTTAGTTGATACGTTATCCTGTATATATACAGAGACGTGTACAGAACTGTAAAGTGTCATAAGAACAAAAACATCTTTAATTTAATGTAACGTGCACCAGAGCAGTTAATAAATAAATAAAAACACATTTTAATCTCAACCATAAAAACTGTCACACCATGAAAAACAAGTAACTGGAGTTTAAAAATGGAACTTTGTCTTTTTCTGTTATTATGAGCTTTATTATGAGGGATTCATAATGTTGTGTTTTAAATCAGTGAATGATTGTTTCTCAAAGTTCATTTTCTGTCTACTACATGACTCTATATTCTGATATATATTTGATTATAAGCTTCATAAACCTGATTTAACATTGTTATCTATAAAATTACTCTTTTATACGATCATTATTATTGAATATGTCCTTTTATAAAGATTTTAAATGAAGCTTTGGCAGAGCTTTTCCACATTCATGGCTTTAGTTTGGTTATTTTAAAGAGAATAAATAAATAAAATGACCTGTTTGTTCTGTTGTTAAACTGGGACAAATAAAGCAGCTGAAATGTGGATCACCAAAACAAAAGCTTCTTTATTCCAGTTTGAACTCTTTAGTTTGGAGTTTTTTAAGGTTTTTGTCTCGGGGAGACTGGAGGTTAAATCCACAGCACCTCTCTGTTCTTACTCTAATCTTTTAATAAACCAAACGATTAACGACAAACTAAGGTTTATCTTTAAAAATAAAACTCAGAGTTATGTAATTTAGTCATGAGGAAAAGTCCAGATGGAACTTTACGAGTTCAGTCAAACTGAGCAGGACTAAATCTAACTTTAGTTTTTATAAAGACGCAGCGACACAGGTCTGTAATAAAGTCTGATTAAACAAAAACTGCACACAGGTGCTCAGGATCATCGTTTAACAACGTTTACTAAACCAGAACACGGAAAATTAAAATGATCCAAAACTTCATTCAGACATTTAGAATTATGGATTTATAAGAATAAACTTTAAATTTGGACAAATTAAATAAACTGTTAGATAGATAGATAGATAGATAGGAACTTTATTATTTTGATATCCAAAAGTGAAAATAAAGATGTTGTTTTGTATCAGACATTCATGCAAAATAAAAGTTAAAAACATCCAGAACGACCTTTTCAGTAAAACTTCATTGACCTTCAGACGAGCTGGAGACTGGACAGAGTGACCTTTAAGATCTTAATGACCCCCATGACCCCCCGACCCCCCGACCCCCCTCACTCACACTGACTCTGTTTTTACATCAACACGACATAGATATATAAACATAGATTTATCAACACATAGATAAAAAAAGAGTTTCAGCTTTGCTTCATGTCCACGGGCTCAGATGAGTCCTCAATAGTCAAATGTTCTAGAAATCATCTGTGCACGTGAAGGGAGTGCACGGTGCAGGTAGGGGGCGTGGCCTCAGCACACCTGCTCGCTTCAGTCCAGATTCTGATCATAGATAAGAGCCAGCCTTCTGCTACGTCAAAGTTTATTCCTGATGATCATGATCTCGATGTTTTTGTTTTATTAAATACATTAAATAAAATAAATTCAAACTTTAAATTTGTGAACAGGACCAGAATTTCTCCACCTGTCACCTGAGCGCTGCTGTAGATCTATACGAACAGACAGTTCTCCACCTGTCACCTGAGCACTTCTGTAGATCTATACGAACAGACAGTTCTCCACCTGTCACCTGAGCGCTGCTGTAGATCTATACGAACAGATATTTCTCCACCTGTCACCTGAGCGCTGCTGTAGATCTATACGAACAGATATTTCTCCACCTGTCACCTGAGCGCTGCTGTAGATCTATACAAACAGACGCCACCTACACGATGTCCCTGTCTAGAAGACTCCGCCCCTCGTCCTTCTGCAGCCACCACAGGGCGGCGCTGATGGCCAGATCATAGTGAGCCTGAAACATCAACATAGATCAGACACAGAGCAGACATAGATCAGCTCTGTGAAGTTTTAACCTTTAATGATATTTAATATTAATAATTTAATATTAATATTATTTAATAATAATATTAATATTAATATTATTATTAATATTTAATTATAATATTAATATTATTTAATAATAATATTAATGTTAATAATATTATTATTAATATTTAATTATAATATTAATAATATTTAATAATAATATTAATATTAATAATATTATTATTAATATTTAATAATAACATTAATATTAATATTTAATAATAATATTATTGATATTTAATTATAATATTAATAATATTTAATAATAATATTAATATTAATAATATTTAATAATATTATTATTAATATTTAATAATAATATTAATATTAATAATATTTAATAACAATATTAATAATATTTAATAATAATATTATTATAAATTTACCAGATCATCCAGTATGGTGGAGGCTCCTCTGCCCTGTGGGTCAAAAGACTTCTCCCTCAGCTTCTGCCCGATGTAGTCACCTCTGGGTTCATTTAAGACAGTTTTACATTAATGTTTATATCACACTTTATCTGCTGTGAATGGATATTTAACGTGTACCTACATGAGTTTAATGTGTACCTACATGAGTTTAACGTGTACCTACACGAGTTTAACGTGTACCTACACGAGTTTAACGTGTACCTACACGAGTTTAACGTGTACCTACAGGAGTTTAACGTGTACCTACGTGAGTTTAACGTGTACCTACATGAGTTTAACGTGTACCTACAGGAGTTTAACGTGTACCTACGTGAGTTTAACGTGTACCTACACGAGTTTAACGTGTACCTACAGGAGTTTAGCGTGTACCTACACGAGTTTAACGTGTACCTACACGAGTTTAACGTGTACCTACAGGAGTTTAGCGTGTACCTACAGGAGTTTAACGTGTACCTACAGGAGTTTAGCGTGTACCTACAGGAGTTTAACGTGTACCTACACGAGTTTAGCGTGTACCTACAGGAGTTTAACGTGTACCTACATGAGTTTAACGTGTACCTACATGAGGGCCTGGACGTCTCTTCTCAGCTGCCTCGACTCCATTTTCACCTCGATGATCTAAAACATCCAAACACCGGCCGACAGAGTTCGTGCTCGTTATCAGACTTTTACTCTTCAGATCTTCGTTTATCGTTGATCTCTGATCACAGCAGAAAGAAATCCAAACCACTGCATGATTTTCATCATTATATAAATATCTATTTATCTCTCTCTCTCTATATATATACATATATATACACTCAACAAAAATATAAACGCAACACTTTTGTTTTTGCTCCCATTTTTCATGAGATGGACTCCAAGATCTAAAATTCATTCCAGATAAACAATATTACCATTTCTTTCAAATGTTGTTCACAAATCTGTCTAAATGTTTGATAGTGAGCTCTTCTGCATTGCTGAGATAATCCATCCCACCTCACAGGTGTGCCACATCAAGATGCTCATCAGACACCATGATTAGTGCACAGGTGTGCCTTATACTGCCCACAATAAAAGACCACTCTGAAATGTGCAGTTTTGTCTCACAGCAAAATGCCACAGATGTCGCAAGCATTGAGGGAGCGTGCAATTGGCATGCTGACAGCAGGAATGTCAACCAGATCTGTTGCTCGTGCATTGAATGTTCATTTCTCCACCATAAGCCGTCTCCAAAGGCGTTTCAGAGAATATGGCAGTACATCCAACCGGCCTCACAACAACATTCCACAGGCCACAATTGACAATTTGATAAACTCTATGCGAAGATGTGTTGTACTGCATGAGGCAAATGGTGGTCACACCAGATACTGACTGGTTCTGAGTCCCCAGACCCCCAATAAAGCAAAAAAAAGCACATTTCAGGATGGCCTTTTATTGTGGACAGTCTAAGGCACACCTGTGCACTAATCATGGTGTCTGATGAGCATCTTGATGTGGCACACCTGTGAGGTGGGATGGATTATCTCAGCAAAGCAGAAGTGCTCACTATCACACATTTAGACAGATTTGTGAACAATGTTTGAGAGAAATGGTAATATTGTGTATCTGGAATGAATTTTAGATCTTTAAGTCCATCTCATGAAAAATGGGAGCAAAAACAAAAGTGTTGCGTTTATATTTTTGTTGAGTATATATACCATTCTTTTATTACTTGATTTGTGTTTGTTTGTTATTGTTACTGTACTCTGCTGCTGTAAAGCACTTTATGCTTCATATATTGTATGAAAGGTGCTTTATAAATATATATAAATATAAATACCACCTGATCGACTGATTGATTTATCCGTGCAGCACAGCGGTGGATTTCAGGAGAATTCTGCACCAAAAAATCCCAAACAGTTGACAAGGTAGACGTTAAAGTACCAGCTCCATAAGCAGGATCATTATGACCCTGGTCCTGATAAAATCTGATCAGATCCCATCCCTAGATTTATACAACTGTCAAACCAGTGAGGACGTAATTAAACCTTAAAATATCAGTAAAAAACAAAAAAAAAAGGTTTTTCAGAACAAACCGTACATTTGTTGTTTCAGTATGTAAATTAGGAAACATTACCGTAAATTAAAAAGAGCTGAATAAACAGGACAGTGGAGTCTGTATATGTACACAACAGGATCCTGAGAACGACTTTTATTTTCTGTTTTTGTTAATAAAAACATTTTACTGCACACCTCATTTGCTCTGGTCTTTAATATTTATCTCCCACCTTTTGTTGCTCTTTGTAAACCGTTGTTGTCGATTAAACCTGTTTGCGCCACGTGCTTTAATAACACCTCCCACCACCAGACTGTATTCGCACAGTTACCTGGACACACCTGGGTCAGGTGTGCTCGTAAACAGCTGTTCACCTTTAAACAGATCTGAATGTGTGATCAGAGTGACCTGATGCTTCAACATCCAGCTGAGACAGAGTCACATCTACAGGCATGTTTCCATCTGTGGTTTTGATTCAATAAATTCATTTTATATATATATATATATATATATATGTATACACAGACCTGATCAAAATCTTAAGACCAGCTGAAAAACTGCTAGAATATGCATTTTGCACATTTGGACCTTAATGAGGTTTTAAATAGAGCTACAATATGCAAAAGCAAGAAGGGGGAGTGTGACAAAAAGCACTTTGAAAAAGTAATTTATTGAAAACAAGTAAACTGAAATAGGCTGTTTATCAGCTGATCAAAAGTTTAAGACCATCGCTCAAAAAATGACCAAAAACTCTCCAAACCAGAACAAAAATGTTTCTCAGTAGGACTCAGTCATGAGTAGCTCCACTGTTCTTGTTAATCACTTCATGAATTGGTTTGGGCATGCTTGATGAGAGTGTTTCCAGGAAGCTTTTGGGAACATTGCTCCAAGTGGTGAAGATGGCTTCATGAAGGGCATCAACTGTCTGAACTGACGGCCATTTTTATAAACTTCCCTTGACCTCCATCCCCAAATGTTCTCTATGGGATTTAAATCAGGTGAACATGCGGGATGGTCCAAAAGAGTGATGTTATTCTCCCTGAAGAAGTCCTTGGTCAAGCGAGCATTGTGAACTGCAGCGTTGTCCTGTTGAAAAACCCAGCTGTTACCACACAGACGAGGGCCCTCAGTCATGAGGGATGCCCTCTGCAACATCTCGCCGTAACCAGCCGCCGTTTGACGACCCTGCACCACCTGAAGCTCCAGTGTTCACTGAATGAAAAAGCACCCAGATCATGATGGACCCCCCTCCACTGTGCCGGGTAGAAAACATCTCAGGTGGGATCTCCTTGTCATGCCAGTAACGTTGAAGCCATCTGGACCGTCAAGGTTACATTTTTTCTCATCAGAGAATAAAACTTTTTTCCACCTTTCAGTGTCCCATGTTTGATGCTCCAAAGTCTAAACGGGCAGTTTTGTGGCGTTGAAGGAGACGAGGTCTTTGAATTTGTTTTTTGTTTTTGAAACCCTTTTCCCACAGATGCCGTCTGATGGTTATTGTGCTGCAGTCGGCACCAGTAAGGGTCTTAATTTGGGTCAAGGACCACCCTGTGTCTTGACAGACAGCCAATCAGATCCTCCGGCTCAGCGCAGGTGTAATTTTTTTGGGTCTACCACTTGACTTTTTTGTTCCATAATGCTCAGGATCTTTCAAAAAATGTAGAATGACTGTCTTACTGCGTCCAACCTCAGCAGCAATGGCACGCTGCGAGAGGCCTTGCTTATGCAGCTCGACGATCCGACCACGTTCAAGAAGAGAAAGCTTCTTAGCTTTAGCCATCAGGAGGGCATGACCGTGTGAATGCCTGACAGAAAATGAACATTTGGAGCAGATTTTGGCTTTAATAGCCTGTGGTCTTAAACTTTTGATCAGCTGATAAACAGCCTATTTCAGTTTACTTGTTTTCAATAAATTACTTTTTCAAAGTGCTTTTTGTCACACTCCCCCTTCTTGCTTTTGCATACTGTAGCTCTATTTTAATCTATTTACTCTCTCTCTGTCTACATTTCTTTATCTCACCACCAGAGCCCAAATGAATTTATGTTGCTATTTATTATTAATATTTTGCTGTTACTCTTTCTGTGGCCTGAGGAAAGACCCAGAAAAAGAGGGGAAACTGTATGAATGGTTTGATATGGAGGAGATCCAAAAGTCTGCCACAAATCTGTACACTTTGGGTGTTTTTTATTTGTGTTTAAACGTATTTATTCCTTTTTCTTTTCCCTTCTACTGTTCTTGCTTAGTCCTGAATTTCTGTGTCTGTTTGTGATTGATGTTTGATCAGAAAATGATTTTTTGTTCTCTGTGGCAAATTAAAATTAAAAACTAAACACAATGTCAACAAAAATATCCTTTTTGCAGAAGTGACAGATTTTTAGTCTTGAGAGGAAAAGGGCAGGAAAACTTAACATACATGTACGTCAAACCTCAAATGTATAATTCTTAATGGAATAAGTCAACACAGAATCCAAAGCAGTTTCTGCAACTTTTTTAAGCTAATTGAGCTTTTAAACGTTATCAAAGTTTGTTTTACTAAATGCATAAAGCTGAGTTTCACAGAAATAGTTTCAGCCATCTTGAGCTCGATGTTCTTGGAAATACTCCTTTTTAAAAGTTTCATGGGAGATTTTACTCATGGACATCATTATTATTATTATTATTTCTTTAATAAAGCGATTTATTGGCTGCTTTGAGGGTTTTTGGGGACACATGTGATCCCAAGGCCTCTGGTTGCCAACTCCTGATTTGGACAGTGTGACGAAGTCTATTTGCAATTTCTGATCAAATTTTTTCTGAGAAAAACTGGACAAACACATTTTTGGAACAATATCAGTATCGTTTGATAATTAACTAAAAAGACAATTCCTCTACTTTTTTTTTTTCTTTTTTAGAAGTCAAAAAATGCTGCAATGCTAAATAAAAGAATATCATCCAGATACCAAATCTTTTTTTTTTTAAACTTTAGTTTGGTTAAAGTTTATAAACCCACTAACCCATATTGAAGGAGATCAAATGCAATGTTTTATGACAAATAAAAATGGAGGTCGTTTTATGTGAGGACATATTGAACGTCCACTTTTATACATCATTATAATCAAATAATAAAATGTTTTTCTTGGTTCACATCTGTTGTTTTAATACAAATAAACTGTAACCATGAAAGGAACACGAGTATTACTCGAGTCTTAAGGCTTCAAGCTTGTGATAAACTATTAGTGCCTGTTTTCAATGATTTTAGAATTACTGATAAATCAGCAAAGCTTCAATAGCAAATCTTTGATAAAAGAGTAACAGGATGTTTTTTTTTATTTTGCTGTGGTCTTAATATTGGTGTATTTTTACTGGAATCATATTAAAGCTTATAATGTTGGCATAGTGACTGTCATAACAGTGAAAAAACAAACATGTACTGATATTTAGTTTAATTAATATCAAGTCATCTCCCAGCCCTGATCCCTGGAAACTCAAAATAAAAAAATCTGAATGCAAGAGATGCAAAGCTGGACCCACCTTTAATGTAAAATATGAACTTTAAAGAATAAAAACAGTTTCAAACAGACATTCACGCGTCAGTACTCACCACAAAACCCTTTAAAAACCCCCGTCACATAACATCCTGACAGACTCGACCTTAGTGATGAACACGAGACGACGGCGTGGAGCAGACCTCTCCGGTTCACCGAGTGAGCTGAATAATTTAGCAGGCAGTCGCTCAAACACTTTAGAGGCTCAGGTTTCACCGTCTGAACGTTCAGTGTAGTTTGTGAGGCTGCTGAGCACGTCAGCATCGAAAGACGAAAACTTAAATTAAAATAAATCAGTCTACGGTGACGGACTCTTCTGCCTCCCTGTGTCCGTCCTTCTTCTTCTTCCTCCTCTTCTTCCCGTCCTTAAACACCGGAGAGCTGAGGAACATGCTGTCGGTGAATTTATCTCCACGTCTGATTTTGCTGTAGCAGAAACAGAAAGAGAGGGTTGGTGTACGGAGCGGACTGCTTCATTAAACTTTCCTTAAACGAGGATCGTTGACCTCACCTGTTGAGAGTAGGCTCCTTGTAGCTAACCACGGCGTGGCGCCTCCTGCTCCGGCCTCCTGCGTCTCCGTCTGGAGTTGAGATGATGTTGGTCAGTGTTGTAAAGACTCTACCTGCAACACATCAGCCATTTAAAAACAAAACACA
This sequence comes from Scarus forsteni, assembly GCA_036419115.1. Taxonomy (NCBI): domain Eukaryota; kingdom Metazoa; phylum Chordata; class Actinopteri; order Labriformes; family Labridae; genus Scarus; species Scarus forsteni. The sequence goes on along the minus strand of JAZDUH010000033.1, from coordinate 153,632 downwards.
CCCTACTTCATCAATTATTGGATTTAAGTTCTTTAAAAACAACCGCAGTGTCCAAAACTGATAAAAAGATATGTAAAAAAGAGATATAAACGAAAGATGCGCTCTTTTGCACAGAACAAACTCGGTCCTAGGCGAGAGCATTTGTCCAATTTCAGGAAAAAAAAAACTCACTGGATTTATTCTGATCCACAATTCTCCTAAAAGTCTGGAAACTAAAAAAAAAGCCGGAGTTTCTTGGAATAATAAGTTAAATATTTTTTTAATAAGACAAGTTAACTAGAGCAGATAGTAAGCCTTAAATTAAGACTCTCACGGAGTCTAACTTTTCTGGTTTCATTGGCAGATATTTTCTCTTCATTACGAGCAGTCCAGTGACTTATTTTTTACTCTTATTCATTAATGTTAAATATTTATCCTGGCTGGTTAGTGAATGTGGATTAGAATGAGTGATTGGATATATCTGACTTCTGATTGTTTGCTGTGTGTAGTAAAGATGGGCAATTTATCAAGTTATCAAGGTTTATTAATATATTTAGGAACGAGATTAAAGAAAAAATATATTTTATATTGATGAAGTCAATGATTATTATGCTAATGTTTGTTGAGATTTTGCTTTTTATTTTCCTGAAACGTTTAGGAATAATTACTAGGGCTGGGACGATACGCTTTTCTCATGATTTTTTTTTTTTAAGGATTTTTTAGGTGCAGATTTGATTTAAATTAATTCTACCATATTGCAGATTTTTTCAATCTTTAGTTAGCTTTTTTAACCCCAGTGAAAAAGATGAACAATGATGATGCCTACAGACTATATCAGGAAAAATACACATCACATGTGAGTCTGTTTTAGGATTTATTCAGCAATATATTTTAACCAGCTGTTTATACTCTCTCTTCAAAAGACTGGACTGACTTTAAAAGTGGATTATTAACACAGACTAACATGAAGCATTTAAATTTGGAAAAGAAATTGATTTTAAAATCGTCTAACAAAAAATCCAGACAGTTATGTGAATCTCTTTTTTTCCCACCCTAATTTTTACCTCCTTTGTTATTTTCGTCTTACTGTGAGCAAAATAACTCAAACAGTTCTTACAAGTTCTCAGGGAATGTGCATCATCGCACAAGAAAATCTGCTGGAAAAGGAGGCAGGATTTTTAAAGGGTTAATTCTCATTAACTCTGCTAACAATAAGTTAGCTGTAATGCTTGAATACATTCATGGAGGCGTACGCCGTGTGGGTCCCAGAAAAACCACAGTTAAGTCTGGATCCAGGTCTGATTGTTTTGATTGTGGACTTCAGTCCAGATCCAGATCCAGGTCCAGGTCTGATTGTTTTGATTCTGGACCTCAGTCTGGATCAGGGGTACGAGGCTTAAGCTAAGCACTAAACGGCGAGTGCTATAAAAACCTGACCTGAGCAAAAACACTCCAAAAACGATGGAGTCTACGTTGTTGGCAGAGAAATAATCGAGCAAAGCTTCCTGTCCTGTTTTTCTGTCTACAAGGATGGATTTCTTACTTTAACCACGAACAGTTTCATTCATCATATTTACAGTTTTCTGCAGCCGATGCTGTTCGTCTCTCTCTCTCGTTTACATTGTGGATCACTGCATTTTTCACACCAGCAATAATCCTCTTCCATTCGAAGGGAATCAAGAATCGACGAGAGCTTATGGACCTTTTTGTCTGAATAATTAGGGGTGTACTGATCCGATATTGTTATATCGGTCTGATATCAGTGAGAAAACAAATATCAGATTTTATCGGCCTGCTCTTTAAATATCTGATAAAAGCAGTCCATTCAAATTTATTTTTTATCAGTAATCCTTCATGATCCTGAAACCCACCTGGAGACGGTCTGGCACTGACGGAGTCCTCAATCACCGCCTGGCTCCTGCTCACCCTCTGGGGGGTCGGAGGTAAAGAGGCCACCTCAGTGTCCACAGCGCTCACGTCCACGTCCAACCACGGCGGCATCTCGTCCATCAGCAGGTCCCCCAGCTCTCTGTGGGCCGGCATCTGGTCTGGGGAGTCGGACACAGCCGAGGTCTTCCTGAACAGAAAGTCTTCTTGGATGACAAACGTCTCCCTCAGCTTCCTGCTCTGCAGCCTGGACGTCTTCCTCTTCAGCTTCGTCGCCTCCCTGGATTTTTCAGGCTCAGTTCTGAACAAATCTTCACAGACGTCGTCTCTTCTGCTGACGTCAGAACGTGAGTCCTGAAACACATGCAGGTTTCTCTTTGGCTCTTCTGGAAGCGGGGCATCTTTGCTGTCCTTAAAACACTCATCATCTCCCGCTCTAACATCGTCTTTGTCATGGCTCATTTTCGTCGTCTTCCTCTTTGCCACGTGCTCTGCTCCCTTCTTCTTCTGCACTGCTTTCTTTTTACTCGTCTCCTCTCTCCGGGCTTTTTTAGGTTTCTGAAGCTCTGACTCAGACGGGCAGTCCTGGTCCTCCTGCAGAGCACCGTGCCTTTCTTTGCTACTTGGATCCTCGTGCTGGATTTCCAGATCCCGCATGGCGAGCCTGGGCCTCTTCCCGGAGCTTGTGGTCTCCTGGTCGAAGGCTGCCATGTTTTGGCTGCGAGGGCTTGATTCTGGACGTTGCGTGATGACGGCATTGCTTTGGCTGCGAGGGCTTGATTCTGGATGTTGCGTGATGACGGCATTGCTTTGGCTGCGAGGGCCTGATTCTGGACGTTGCGTGATGACGGCATTGCTTTGGCTGCGAGGGCCCGATTCTGGACGTTGCGTGATGACGGCTGGCGGGGCGACGTCCTCGCAGACGGATGATCTTGCCGAGGGGATTGCGTCTTGCTCTGTGGCGTCTGCGTCTGGTGAAACCCAGCTGGGAAAGATGCTGTCCCTTTCTGAGATCACAAAGGTCCCTCTGCATTTTGGTATGGGAGCTGTTTGGACCTCTTTTCTCTGTTCTTCATGTCCGTCACAGTCTGGAGCTGGAAGCTGCGCCCCACAGACCATCAGCTCTTTGGACAGTTCTGGGCCTTGGGACGGTCCATAATTCCCTTCGATCACTTTATCCACTTCACCTCTGGTTTGGTAAGGTTCAGACGGCCTGATCTCACTTTCAACAACAAAAGTCTTCCTGTTGAGCGAGGACAGCCTTCGGCCTTTGGTCCTCGACCTCCTGCAGGTGATGTGGGGACGCCCTTCCTCCGGTGCATCTTCCTCTGGTGCTAACAGCAGGCTCTGCCTCACGTTTGACAGTCTAAGATCTGGATTCTTGAAGAGATCGTCCACATCTTGACTGGAGTCTGTTTGGGATTTGGCTGCATCGATGGATTTGAACTTCTTCTTTGCCTTTTTCTGATTGTTTCCAGCTTCGGACTTGTTTAGTTTGGGGATCCGAGAGGTTATGACGCTCTTACTTTGTGCTGCCGGAGGTTTCAGCTCTGTAACTTCTGTGTTTTTCACACTCTGCAGTTCCTGATCCGCAGGAGCAGAAGTCTGAACCTCACTTTGTTCAGAATCTGCTGAAGTCTTCTCTTGTTGATTATCAGCCACATTTGAGCCTTGCTCCTTCTTCTTCTTAGTTTTCGGTTTGCCAGTGTGTCCGGTCTTCTTTGCTTTTGTGTCGGCGGTCTCGATCTCGACAGGATTACTCAGCGTCATCTCCATCGTTGAGTTCAGGAGCACGGTCTTGTCCTGCTTGTTGCTGGTGTTTGGTTCAGGCTCCACGGCCGAGACACTTGGAGGATGAACATCATCAGAGAAGCTCGCTGCTGGCTTTTTGCTGAGGCTCACAGCTGAAGGGGTCTGGCTGGTCTGAGGACAGGCGATGGACTTCATATCAAATCCACAGTCAGAGATTTTCCTTAAAAACCGCTCCACGTCGTCCCTCAAGCTGCAGGACGCCCGGGACGTTTCTGTGTCAGGAGCCTGCGCTGGCTGGCCTGTAGTTTGCTCTTCTGGATGAGTTTGATCTGTAAAGTTAAAGAAAGATGAACATTTGATTAGTCTGCTCCTCTGGACGAGTTTGATCTGTAAAGTTAAAGAAAGATGAACATTTGATTAGTCTGCTCCTCTGGACGAGTTTGATCTGTAAAGTTAAAGAAAGATGAACATTTGATTAGTCTGCTCCTCTGGACGAGTTTGATCTGTAAAGTTAAAGAAAAATGAACATTTGATTAGTCTGCTCCTCTGGACGAGTTTGATCTGTAAAGTTAAAGAAAAATGAACATTTGATTAGTCTGCTCCTTTGGACGAGTTTGATCTGTAAAGTTAAAGAAAAATGAACATTTGCTTAGCCACAGGGCCGGAGGAGCATTAATGGGACAGCTATGGAATCAGATTTGTGCCAATGGAATAAAGCAAAGCTTTCTAGAATAAAGCAAAGCTTTCTAGAATAAAGCAAAACTTTCTAGAATAAAGCAAAACTTTCTAGAATAAAGCAAAGCTTTCTAGAATAAAGCAAAACTTTCTAGAATAAAGCAAAACTTTCTAAAACTCAAACGAACAAAATGGATTTAATCAAAAATAAAACGTACTCAACCAAAAAAATTCTTGTCAAAAGCAAAAAATATCACTCATTGTGAAAACTGTTTAATTTTTTTTCTGAATTGTTTCCATTGCTTCATTCTTTCTTCTCTCTCTCTTTTGGTTTTGCTTCTTGTTTTTTTGGTTTTGATTCCAGCTTTTTTGGTTTTGCTTCTCGGTTTTTTGGTTTTGATTCCAGCTTCTTTGGTTATTCTTCTGACACAAACCTCTCGTGTGGGCGGGTTCTATGAGGGGCGCGTTCCTATTGGCTGATGAGTTTTTGAGTATCACGCCCTGTGAACCGGATGTTATTCAGGGCAGAGCACAGCGGAGAACAGCAAAGCAAAACAACCAAACGTGAGGAGTCGTGTGTCGTCCTGTGTTCGTGTTCTTCAAACATACCTTAGGTAAGTATTGTTCACTGCATGGTATCCAGAAAGGTAAAGCACTTTTAGTAAAGTAAAGCTAAGTCTTGCTTTGTAGTGAACTATGCGTCCTCTCATCTGTTGTGCTGCGGCCTCTGAACACAGAAGCTAATGCAGTCCGAGGTCGGCTGACGGTGCTGTGCTTTACCTTTCTGGATACCATGCAGTGAACAATACAAGAATTTTTTTGGTTGGGTACGTTTTATTTTTGATTAAATCCATTTTGTTCGTTTGAGTTTTAGAAAGTTTTGCTTTATTCTAGAAAGTTTTGCTTTATTCTAGAAAGCTTTGCTTTATTCTAGAAAGCTTTGCTTTATTCCATTGGCACAAATCTGATTCCATAGACAGTCCTGGCTTTGTGGAGCACTGCAGAGATTCCTCACAGCATCATCAGTAAACAAATGAATCTGAATCTGATCTGAACACGGAGGTGTGTGTTTGTTGTAGCTGCTGCCACATAAGAATTGACAACATTTGTTGGGGTTGATTTGGTAGGATTGGGGAGGCACCGGTTGGCTGAGGAAACATCCGTAAATGTGCCTTACTGAGGCGAGCTGAACCACTTAATGTCTGTAAACTCAACAACAGCAACAGGAAATGTCCATTTAAGTGTTATTTTACTACAGTGTGAATGAACTACAGCTCAGCTTTTCCACTCCAAACTTTTAGACCAGGTAAACTCATTTTACTGTCGGTTCAGCTAAATGTTGCATTATTGATCAGCATCATTCCTCTGCAGACCATTTTCATTATAGATATTAATGTTAACATTAGACTGATCCCTCTATCCATGGCTGTATTGATTATTCATCCATATTAACTAGGGCTGGCAAAAAAATCGATTCACATAAGTATCTGGATTTTTTGTTAGACGACTTTAAAATCAATTTTTTGTTCCAAATGTAAATGCTTCATGTTAGTCTGTGTTAATAATCCACTTATAAATGCAGTCCAGTCTTTTGAAGAGAGAGTATAAACAGCTGGTTAAAATATATTGATGAATAAATCCTAAAAACAGACTCACATGTGATGTGTATTTTTCCTGATATAGTCTGTAGACATCATCATTGTTCATCTTTTCCACTGGTGTTAAAAAAGCTAACTAAAGATTGAAAAATCGGCAATATCGAAGAATCACAATTTAAATTAAATCTGCACCTAAAAAATCTTAAAAAATTGAATCAGGAGAAAAGTGAAATCGTCCCAGCCCTAATACTCACCATCTTTACGACCATATAGACATGAAAACCCTCTTAGGAATGAGATGGCACATCTCAAGGGGCTTACCTTTAATACATTCATATTTAAATAAATATGGTGCTGTTCAAAGATCGATTGAGTCTATATTCAGTCCCTTTGTCTCTGCTCTGTATCCAAACATATTCATTACATGTATTTGAGTACATTAATTCATATATGTGTATCTATGAATGAAGAGTTTGTCTTCAGGCTGCTCTGTTGTAAAGTGTCTTTCGATAACATTTGTTATAAATAAAGACTGAGTGATTATGTTCGTTTTACTGGACTCAATAATCCCTCTCAGTCCAAACAGTTCATGTTTTTATGTCTTCACGTTTTCAGGCCACTGCATGCTCAGCAGAGACGTAAGAAAAGTGTTAAAGTTTGCTGTGTTGGACCAGGTCATGTAGATTTCTGCCTCTTTCTGTAAAGCAGCTTACCACAGAAGATGTACGAGGGCAGCTGCAGCTGGCTCTGGATGATGTTTCCACAGGTGCTCCTCTCAGGTGAAGCTGCTGTTACTGTTGGCTGAGCAGGTACCTGGTCTGTGGGACTGCTGATGGTTATACAGGAGAGGAACAAGAATGACATTTGAAACTAACAAACAAACCAAAACATGATGACCTGAAGGTCCACATCAACCTGGACGCAGCACTCACCTGTCCATAGAGAGAGTTTCTCTGTTCAGGTCACCTGATGAAATAAGTTTGGGAAGATCCTGTGGGGAAAGAATAAGGTTTAGCCAACTGTTAGTAACCAACAGGCGTGTCACTCTCAACTTACAGGCAAAAAAAAAATATATATATATATATATATATATATATATATATATATATATATATATTTTTTTTTTTTAATATATGTGACAGTTTGTATTAGACAAGATTTGATATAATTCTATCAATCCTGTAAAACTCCCTCAGGGACATTATGGTTCCAGTACCAGTTTGTATATTAGAAAAAGAGATATATAAAAAGATAGATATACACAAAATAGATAAAAACATATCTACTGGCTGCATACTGCTCCTTCCCGTCCTCCGTCTTCCTGTTGAATCATTTTTCAGGTTTAAACACCTACATTTGTCTTTGGATTGCTCTACTAAAAGTTTAATATTTTGTAAAGCGTGATGAGTTTTTTTGGTGTAATGATAAAGAAGAATTCATGGACAATAACAGAGCAGTAATAATGCCAGGCATTTACTAAATCAAACAATAAAATATGTTTGAGTCAAAGTTTTCATGTGTTATTGTATCAAACATGTTTAGAGTAAATTTATTGAAGGGACTTTTCAATATATTATTAAATATTAATCTTAAAATAACGAGGTGTTGCCGTGCTCCCTGTAAAATTTATTTTGTCTGCAGTCTATTTCTGACAAACACAATAATATTTATTTGTTTAAATGGAAAATATTTCTTACACTGTCAGAAAACAAGTCAGCCACCATGTCCAGGTGCTGCAGGTTGTTGCTGTGGAGGTTTTTCAGGATGACGAGCTGTGAATCAAAAGTATTATAAATTATAAATTATATAACCCAGTGAATCATCAGTTTAAGGAGAATATAAATGATGTTGAGACATTAATGGCCTTAATGTAACCTACTGTATAAAAGTATAAAACAAACTGACCAGCTTCCTGTGCTTGTAGTTCTTTGTAGCCAGCTCGAAGCACAGAGACTCCACCTGTTTCAGCAGGAGCACGACCTCCTTCTCCAGCTGCCGGCTCCTGTCCTTCTGCATCTCTAGAGCAACAGCCAGAGCCCTGTTGTTGTTCTTCAGAGAGACCTTGAAGAAAGACGAGGTGTCTGGTGCAGACACATTCAGTTACAGCGCAGTTACTTTTGAGCACTTTGGCAAATGTTTATAAAACTGTGTGAGTGGATAATAATAATAATAATATAAATAATACATTTTATTTATGAAGCGCTTTTCTAAACACTCAAAGACGCTGTACAGAGGCTAAAAACATCATATAAAACAACACAATAAAAACATGGTTAAAAAACAGAAACACTATACAACACACACTAAAGCCTCAGGTCAGTTTTTCTTTGCTTTAATGTTGTTGAGAGGAAAATATCTTTAGTTAGTTTAGTTAATATCTTTAGTTGTTACTAAACTCACACACACAGATGTTAGATTAAGTTAGACACAGTTTAATTAACCCTTTGGAAGATTCTCTACGGGAAATTAGGATTCCAGTAGCAGCTTAGCATAACACATAAGAAGACATACAGAAATACATAAATTAAAAATTAAAGGCTGGCTAATGCTCCTTCCCGTTCTCAGTCTTCCTGTTACTCCTTATTCCCCCTAATGAGGAGTTGTACAGTCTGTTGGTCCTTTACTTGGGAAGGAGCATTATTATTCATAAATCATCAGGCAAATGGCCTAATGCTGCTTTCCATTTGTACTGTGTAGTGAGGATTTCTGAGGTCCAAGTGGGAATTTGAACCGGAAGCTCCCCTGAGGTCGTAATCACCTGCTGAGAAGTCAGTGGATCCTCACCACCCTGAGTTTACTAACAAAGATGGCCGTCCCGGGTGTAAACAGTCTTTAAGCTTGTGTAATATCACGTTTATTAGCACTTCAGACGAGTGTTTGTCGCTCTAAACACGCCTTATACATAGTATTAATTGACATATATATATGGAAATATTGCTAGTGTGTTATTTACGTTCTTCATGTGGTATGTATGAACTACAACAGGGCTAACAATGGCTAACAATGGCTAACAACAGCCTCGTAGATCGACGACTACGACATCATTCCCACCGCACTCCTCCCAGTTTCGATATTTGTCTCACAGCACGTCTCTAAAGGTGCGTTCACACCGGACGCTACCTGGACTACCTCGGCGATCACTCTCCATGCAAAGTCAATGTACAGCCGCGATGGGGCTAATGCTAACCCTCCGTTCTCGACAGCTCTTCCGACCACTTCACTAATGAGCGATGTCAAAGTTAAAAAGTTGATCTATTCAGGCGAAGGAGCATTATGGCTATGCAGCATCAGCCAATCAGCGGTGTGTGTTTCCATTTGTACGGTGCTGTTATTCATCCGGACTACAGAGCGGAAGACTTCGCATAGGCGGAACTAATCTCAGCTGAGGACATTTGCAGTGGACTGGTAAACTCACAGATGATGCTGCTGCATCATCAGCTGCAGAGTTTTGTGTCTGATAAAGTGAGTGAAAAGGACACAGCTGGAATAATGTCGCTTATACACCCTATTATGTGATTAATTGACATATATATATGGAAATATTGCTAGTGGCGTCACGTTCTTCATGTGGTATGTATGACCACAACAGGTAGGCTATTTAACAATGGCTAACACGCTACCTCAGTGGGCGACGCGACTTTTGTCGCTAGGTCGCTTGCGGTGTGAACGCACCTTTATAAGAAAATACTTCTTTAAATGCTCTGTATTTTACTTCCTGGGGTTTGTGATGTTATAGCCACACAGCCTCCACCTACATGTGTGTTTTCTGCTCGTCACATGCAGATGCTGTGACTGTTTTTTCTTTTTTTTGGACTTTATTATACAGAAGGAAGAAATAACAGGACAACCCCAAAGTATATGAAAATGACCCGCAGACTTGTTCACCATGACTGTTTTGGCCTGTAGTTCCTCCCCCGTCATCACACATCATCTGGGCAGCCAATAAGACCTCATTACCAAATCTGTAGCCCCGCCCTCTGAGATGGAAGTGTTTCCAAAGGGGAGGGAAATAAGTCACTCCTGATCCTCCAGAGATATAATTTTCCAATTTTACTCGACTTAAATCACGTCCTTCTTGACAAACACCCAAAATATGTTTATAAAGTGGGACCTTTAACACCTTGGACTGAAAGCAGCACATATTTTTTTATCTTAAATTATATTTTTAAGCTGGGCGGCACGGTGGCACAGCTGGTAGAGCGCGTGCTTCACAGCAAGAAGGTTCCTGGTTCGATTCCGGGTCGGGAGGGCCTCTCTGTGTGAACTTTGCATGTTCTTCCCGTGCATGTGTGGGTTCTCTCCGGGCACTCTGACTTCCTCCCACAGACTAAAAACATGCTCGTTAGGTTAATTGGTGACTCTAAATGCCCTTATGTATGAGTGTGAGTGTGAATGGTTGTTTGTCTCTCTATGTGGCCCTGTGATTGACTGGCGACCGGTTCAGGGTGACCCCGCCTCTCGCCCCATGATAGCTGGGATAGGCTCCACCCCCCCCCCCCCCCCCACACACCCCTAAAGGGACAGTCGGGTATAGAAAATGACTGAATGATATTTTAAGCTTCTTAAAGGTGTTTAAATGATTACATGAATTTCCCTTTGGGGATTAATAAAGTATTTAATCTATCTTTATCTTTAAATTAAAGTATTTAATCTCTCTTTATCTTTGAATTAAAGTATTTAATCTATCTTTATCTTTAAATTAAAGTATTTTATCTATCTTTATCTTTAAATTAAAGTATTTTATCTCTCTTTATCTTTAAATTAAAGTATTTTATCTATCTTTATCTTTAAATTAAAGTATTTTATCTCTCTTTATCTTTAAATTAAAGTATTTTATCTATCTTTATCTTTAAATTAAAGTATTTTATCTATCTTTATCTTTAAATTAAAGTATTTTATCTATCTTTATCTTTAAATTAAAGTATTTTATCTCTCTTTATCTTTAAATTAAAGTATTTTATCTATCTTTATCTTTAAATTAAAGTATTTTATCTCTCTTTATCTTTAAATTAAAGTATGTTATCTATCTTTATCTTTAAATTAAAGTATTTAATCTATCTTTATATTAAAGTATTTTATCTATCTTTATCTTTAAATTAAAGTATTTTATCTCTCTTTATCTTTAAATTAAAGTATGTTATCTCTCTTTATCTTTAAATTAAAGTATTTTATCTCTCTTTATCTTTAAATTAAAGTATTTTATCTATCTTTATCTTTAAATTAAAGTATTTTATCTCTCTTTATCTTTAAATTAAAGTATGTTATCTCTCTTTATCTTTAAATTAAAGTATTTTATCTCTCTTTATCTTTGAATGAGTGTAAACTCACTGAGGATCTTGCTCTTGATCTTTGAAGCTGCTGCTGAGCTCTTCTTGGATGAAGATATCACAGGAAACATGATCAGCTGTGAAAGAAAAAACAGGTAAAGATATTCTCATTAATTATATTTAAAGTAGATTAATATTGGCGTATATGTTTGATTAATTCTGGAGTTATATTATACAGCTGAATTTTGGCTTGAATGTTCACAGTCTAACAACATTTAAATTAAAAATGAAACAAGCAAAGCGAACAAATGTGGATAATTTATCTAAAAAAATCTCCAACGTTTGTCAACCGCCTACAGTCCATGGTAGCACTCTGTTAAATGAGTGATGCTAACCGGTGAAGCTGGAGTAAAGAGGTGAATTACAGTCTAAATACACACACTACTCACCTCTAACAATCCTTTAAACACTTTAGACTTCGCGTTAAGCAGCTACGAATCCTGATAAATCGCAAAAGAGAGTCAATAATTACGTTAAAGAGTTAAATAAATCGTAAAAACCGTTGACTTTCCCATTTTAAACATAAACAAAAGTCCGCCGTGTTTCCACGCATGCGCAGAGAAGCGCATCCCGAGCACTGAAGGCCAATCAGGAGCAAGACCGTGGGCGTTTTATTCCCCTGAGTAGGTCTGTCAGGAGGAACACAAGCTGTATCCGCTGTGGTCAATAGCCATTTCTGCATATGTGTGGGTTAAGATAACTACTGTTTGGATTTTGAGTGTATAAATAAAACATATGACACGGGATTGTCTCGCGGTGTCCGGAATTTTTGGGTTTGAGGGTGTAGCTTGAGCGAGTATTTTACCTGTGAGTCAAAATTTGAGGACTAAAACACCCACATGAGGGCTGGACCGCACACTGTGTCAAACATACACAGGCCTACAATGTACATACAACTTACTTTACTTAATTATCTCATTTTTCTATAAATAAATATCAAATTATGATTGACTTTTACATTATTCACCAAAACTCAAACCATATTGGTGTCTTTTTGTTACCGTGGCAACAGAGGAAAGTTTTATTAATCTTAAGACACTGAAGACAAACTTTTGCATATAGACCCCCCCCATATGACCACGTTTCTGTATGTTGAGCTGAAGTTGTTGACATTTTTCAACCACAATGCACCAAAACAACTTCAGATTTTAGTGTCTACATGTACTTACACTGGGAAACTCTTCAGTCATCAGATAGTTCAGGGTTAGGATTAAAGCTGTTTTCTAATGTAAAGACACATCATGCAGTCCTTATAAACTTTTTATCATTAATTATTGACCCCATATTAATACAAAATCTGGATGCCTTGCTTATACAAGGATACAGCTGTACCTGAAACCAAGTAAAAATATTGATATTGATAATAATCATTACATTTAACCACCAAACATTAAAAAAATATTAGAAAAGCAGAAATTCCTGAAGACCAAAATAAACAACAAATAAAATGGTGGTTGAAAAGTGAAAATGTTTATGTTAATTCAGTGGTACATTATTACTTGTTGGCTGTGTGTCCTCTTTTGTCTTTGTTTGTTTTCAATACATTTTAACATTAAGGTTTTTTTTACATATTGTCTGAATCTTTCTTTCTTCCTTTCTTCTTTCTTTCTTTTTTCTTTCACATGTTTCATCTTTTGGCAGCCTTTTCTTGATATCTTTACACTCTTAGAAATAAGAGAATAATAATATAACTATAACTCAATCAACATGAAAACTTGTGTATAAACCCTGAACTATGTAACAGCTGATTTTTCTTTCTAAAAAGTGACATGTTAAATCCCACCTTTTATTTCTGAGGAGGACAAAGTCTTCCTCTTTTCTTTAACTCTAAATGCTGTTTTTTATTTATTTATCCTTTATGTTATGACTTATGTGTAGTTAGTTATCTTTAGCTTCTCTCAGGGTTCATGGTGAGTTAGTTCTGGCCTGCAGAGAGTCTGATTCCTGGTATTTAGTGACGGATTACATCCTTGAACAGAGAAATGTTGCTTCATCTATTTTTACTGGGTTTGTTTGAGAGGCAGGAAGTTTGTTTAGAAAGAAGTTAAAATAAAACCAAAGTGTCTCCCCATCTGAGCCATAAAAAACAGATTTTAAGTGAAGTGTTAAATCGATGTTTCTGGGTGTGACCTGTGCTGTCTGCGTTGTCTCGATCACAACAGTTTAATTCAGTTAATCGGTAATCGATTGGTCAGGCTGCTCGGCTGCGGGAGTCGGCTTTAGTCGGTTTTCAGTCCCGGTGTCGATTTGCTTCATACATCGATGTCACATCCATAAAGTGGACGGTAATCTGCATTCTTCACGCTGTCATGGCGCTTGGTGATGTGTCTGCTGCTTCTTCAGTAAAGTTAGGGTTAGCTAGCTCTGGAGGCTAACCCGTTTAGCCTCTCTGAATTATTCCTTTAACCGGTTTGAAGACGATAAAAAAGATAAAAAGCGTCTTAAGTGCAGGCACCAGCGGCCTGTTTCATCTTAAAGAATGTTACAGTCAAACTGAAATGTGTGTGGGTACAGGGAAATGTTCAGAAATTAGCGAGGAGGCTGCGAAGGTGTTACGGAATAAGAGGCGACCGTGTAATCTGATGAACTCAGAGGCACGCGCCCTGTTTGTCGTGGTTGAAAAGAGACATTACAAACGCGTCTGTCTGAATTTTAATCGATATATAAAACTACTGCTGAGTAGAATTAGACTGTAAGAGATGGTTCTACCGGAGCAAACACACTCACATCAGATAATCCACTTACAGACCGTTTCCGGGCTGTTAACAGGCGTTTACTAGGGCGCCATTTTGGAGAGGGGCAGCCCTGCTCAACACTCGCACTTCTTCATAACGGGACGACCTCAATAACCTCGAACTAATGAGAAAAGATAGTACTAGGGCTGGGAAATATACCCTTAAATTCAAGTCCAAGCTTTTTTATCCTCACAGCATTTGATTTACAATTTTAATCAAAAATCGCTCTTGAAGAAAACCTCAAAGTGACAGAATTAAATGAGTTAAGTCATGGCTATTGCATCAAAATGTGTGACTAATGGTACGTTCCAGTTGTAGTCGGAAGTCAGAATTTCCCACTAGTTTGAGTGTGCGTCATAAAATGTTGATCATGTAATCAGCAGGCCTATTCCTGGTAAATGAACATCTCTAATCTCATTTATAAAACAGAAACAAGCCTGAAGGTGAGCTTGTGAAGAACCTGATGGGGCTTCCATCATCAAAATGTGAACTGCCAGTATTTAAATATTCAAACATTGCAATAACTAATAACTGTAGAGAGTCAGGAAAGTAAAGTCTTTGTTTTTAAGTTATAAATCTTATATAGAGTTCTTGGCTTGGAACTTACAATATCGTGATTTATAACAAATATTTTTCAATAACTTTAACCAATCCAATATTTTTGGAGTGACTTGACTGTCTGAAATTCTTAACAGACTTTTATGTACATTTAAAACTAAGTTTTAACACAAATGTATGTAGTTAATCGTTTTGTGGTCAGACTAGCTGAAATGTGTAACAAACATTAAAAACTTGAGTTTGTTGTGTTAAACGTCACTCTACTTCACTCCGCCATTGACTACCATTCATTTGAGTGGCGTGTACCCCTCTCTAAGATGGCGCCCGTGTAGACGCACTCTCCTGACCAGCTGCATCATATACGTATGCGGCTGCAGTTCTCCATCTAACACGGACGCCAGGTAAACCGTAGCAGCTAGCACGGCAGTCAGCTGGTGTTTTGGTGAGCAGCAGCCTCTGGGACGTCGATCAGACTTCAGGTTTCTGGGGTTACATCCTGACTGCGCACGAGGCCACAGGTGACTTTCCCGGGTCAACACCTGAGGAGGGGGCGCGCGCTCGGCTGTCAGACGGTCAGCAGACAGCAGTCACGCTGCGGCCTGTTGTGATCACATGAGGAGGAGGGCAGAGAGATGGGATGTTACTTCTGCTTTTATCTAACATGACAGAGTGCAGAGAGGCTCCACACCTGTCCATAGAGACGATGGAACAGACTCAGGTGTGATGAAGGCTCCTCCCTCCATCATCTGCAGCAGGTTAAAGTGTTTTTACAAAGGACAAAGTCTAACAACAGTTTATTGGATCTTAATCCGTTTCCTGTTTCTGAATCACAGGCCGAACAGTCTTCATAAAAAATAAAAAAGTCCTAATAAATTAATAAAAATAAAAATTAATCTGCACGTTTCCTTCTGCTGCAGTTTTTTCTGCCTCCTCTGGTGTTTGTGGCCGAAGCATGAAGACAAAGTTACTTTACTCTCCTCACAGCAGGAGCTTTACCCTTCTTTGCTCCATTATTATTACATTAACAATTCATTGATATATGATTTTATCAGTTTAGTAGATATGAACATTTCAGTCTAACATATTTACACTAAGACTGTGGAGTTTGTTTAGCATATTGATCTTAAAATTAGAAAATAACCTCTCTAAAAACTTTATCTGCAGGTAGGTAAATCAGTGTTTAACTTTTAAAAAGACAGATTAAGCCTGATTACACTGTTCCTGTCTAAAATACATTTTGTTCACGATACAGGTGTGATCTTAAAATAACTATATCAGTCATGTCTGCATAGGTAACAAGAACAGATAATTAATGATGATGTGCGCACTTACCAAATAAAACATTTACTGTTACTTTTTACAAACTATTAGTTTGTAGACAAAGGTTATAACGATACCTGCACGTCGGTTTGATGTTAATAAAAATAAATGAATATGAACACCTCTGAAGACACAATGGCACCAGACATGGGAACCTTTGTCATTTGATATTTAATAAATGATCTTTTTATCACAGTAACATTGAATTTCATTTTACTTTGATACAATGGTCTGTTGAAGTAACAGTTAATATAATTTTAAAAACAACGATGCTGGTCTATAATAAGGAATCATTGTTTCAATATTATAAAGTCGACCAAAAATCAACAGAAGAATAAAAAACAGAAGCACAGAGTGAACAACAGCCTTGAAACATGACGTATTTCAAAAAGAGCTCAAATTAAAGACAATATTGGACATAAACAACCTGAGGACAGAGACCACATAAAAATGCATCATTAAACATAATCAGAAATATAAAATATTCTGTCAGTATCAATCTGAACTAACAGCAGATCTTTAACAATGCTTTCTGATTTCAAACTATTTTCTGCAGAGGATTTGAAAATTGAAAATCAAGATTTTTTTTTAACTTAATTCATTTGTAAGTTAATTTCATGATTGTTCGTCCTGTCGGGTTTTTCACAAGCACTTTTATAGGCTTGTATTTGTTTTTTAATTGAAATTAAATTTGTTTTTTTAATTGAGATTAAATTTCTTGTGAATTTACTGTGAAGAAACCTCAGCCATCCGACCTGCCTACGTTTGAACAATATAATTTACATTTTTTTAAACACTTTAAATTTCAGGATTCTGTTTGGTGTGGTGATATAATTTGACAACTTAAAAGCAAAACTTGATTCATGACATTTTTGTCACTTTGAGTTTTTTTTCCTTTTGAGAGAGAAATAAACTATTTATTTTTTATAATTATTACCTCCACTAAGGAGGTAATGTTTTCGGGAGAGTTTGTTTGTCTGTCCGTCTGTGAACAAAATAACTCAAAAAGTTATGGAACATGTGATTTCTGTGAATAACTACTGAACTAAAATAGATATCATGATGAATCCAGTTGTTAATGGTATGTTTTCATGGTCAAGGAATCTAAATATTTAGATGAAATAAAGGTAGGACTAATATTTATGGTCAAAATCACAATATGGGAGAGGACTGTGGCGCTGGCGGAGGTCTGTGCTCTCCGAGTGCTTTTCTGTTTTTTTATTGTTTTCCAGATGAAACATATAAAAACTATAAAGAACAACAAGACATTGATAGGCATAAAAGAGGGTTACAATATTAGTTACATAGATTTCATACATTAAAACATTTTACCAAGACTATAAATTAATCACAGTTCATTTTAAGGAGTAATAAATGAATTCCAATGATGTGAATATGTTTAAGGCCGACCAGCATTATTTATCCCATCGTTTAATCTACCAATCATCTCTCAGTTTACTGAGGAAGTCGACCTGTCCGGCTTCTTTAACCGATGGTGTCTGTCTGTCGTCTTCATGCTTTTGAAGTGGTACGGGGGTAAATAAGAGCTGGGCTCAAACAGACTCTGTAATCAGATTACAGGAGAGTGTAATCAGATTACAGGAGAGTCGGTCACACATGCTCATCCTTTCTCCTACAGAACCAGCAGTGACATGGCTGCTGACGACAAGTCCTCGTCCTCGTCCTCCACCGACTGGAGCGTGGAGCCGGCCCCGCTCTCGCCGACAAGCCCCTCCCACCTGACCCAGTTCAAGCCACTGACGCCGGAGCAGGACGAGCCGCCGCTGCGCTCCGCCTACAGCTCCTTCGTTAGCCTGTTTCGATTCAACAACAAAGGTCAGACGGCAAAACCACGCAGAAGTTCACTTTATGGATGGAGCTTAATGATGAGAAAGTTGGAAATAAAGATGTGTAAATGTAAACGACCAACCCACACACACATAAAAATCTACACATACACTTACACCTGCACACCTTAGGTTTGATTTCATCCACATTTATAGTTTCAAAATAAGATTACAAAGGTAACCAAGCATCTACATCCCCACCTGGATTCACTATACATATACATATATATATATATATATGTATATATGTATATATATATATATATATATATATATATATATATATATTTATATATATAATACACTAAGTAGTCAGCAGCAGATTAGACACAGACTTCTGAGATAATAATGTCCATTTATTATAATTTGTCCATAATAGCTCATCTGCCTTTTGCAACATCATAATAAAACAACATGATTACTTACTCTTACTCTGTGGCACTTTGAGATTGTGAAATTGTAAAGTGCAATACAAATAAATGTATTATTATTATTGTTATGAAATATTTTTGTGTTTGTGAAACAGTCCATCAGGTGTGTGAGGCCGTGAAGAGTCACCTGCACAGACAGCTTCACCCTTCAGTGTAGTTAAACCAATGAAAATATTAATTTCAGAGCTGATGATGGTATAAAAATAGTCGTGTAGGTGTGGAGATACTCAGTGAGCTCCTGGATTCTTGATGAAGCCGTTTTAGGAAGTCAAACTTACACAACAGAAAGAAATCCTCATTTCACAACAGAGTCAGAAACAGCAGATCTTTGCTCCTGTTTCTTCTTTTACAAAAGTTTTATTATCATAACCGAAGAAACAGTTTAATGCTGAGACAGTACAAAGAATTAAGAACTATAATGTTATTTTACTAAAACTCAAACAATTTTAATGTCTGTTTGAAGCCACAGTGACAAAGCAGAAGTCCAAAACACATCATATTATTTTGATGGTAAAACTTCAACATTTTAAAAGACATGGTTCAAAAGAGTTTAAAAGAATTCAAATGTGTGATTTTATGAAAATGTTGAAATGTTTTTGTACGTAATAATCAGTGTGCAGGAGTTTAGCTGCTATGTTGGATCATTAAAACATAGAAATCCTCCTGTAGTCTGTTTTTTATTAGAATAATATAAAGTAAATTATTTCATTGTTATGCCGTTGTTTACAGCTTACTAATCCATCACGTCTTTAACTTGTTTTATTACGTGTAATTCTGACTTTATTGCAAACAGAGTGAATAAGTTTATAAGAAAAGTTACAGCACAGGGTCAAATGTGTCAAACCCTCCTGAGCGGCTTTTTCTCCTGAAGTCAGAATAATAATCGTCGGCCTCTAAAGTCATGTGATAAAGTTTTCCTGCATGGACTCGTGCCAGGAGCCTCTGAACCACATGATGTTGGTGTTTATATCCCACTGCTGAAAGTGACGGCACAGACCTCAAAAAGACACTTTCAGTAAATATTAGAAAAGATTAGAGCAGATCTGTTGTTCCTGTTGGTCTTGAAAATCTCACTCAATCTTTTTTTGCTTTGACTTCAGCTAAATTATGAGTATTATTCTCCCACTCATGTAATGCTAGATGTTTTTAAAATATTTTTAATTTTTTTGTGCCTTCTTTAATCAAAATACAGAGTTTAACTCTTTAAGCCATATTTTAAAAGCAGAATATGACCATATATTACCATTTTATTTTTTTAGCACTTGCCCATTTGAAGATAAATGTAATATTTTGAAGATTTTTTCAATAACCTAATCCTATATAACATACAGATGCATGTATAGCTGTGATATGAACCTTATATTAAGTGGTGCTCTGATAAATTTGTGCTTAAATTTGTCCATCAGTGGTTAATAAATTTACAAGATCACCACCCAATGTAAGGTGTTGACCACAGCTACTTGCCTACTGTGATCAGATAAACTCTTCAGCTAACTTAAAACAGTCGCTATGGTGCCTGTTTTTGTGTCAAACATACACAGGCCTACAATGTGCATACAACTTACTTTACTTAATTATCATTTTCTATAAATAAATATCAAATTATGATTGACTTTTTATTATTCACAGAAACTCAAACCATATTGGTGTCTTTTTTGTTACCGTAGCAACAGTGGATTTGGTTTGTTGTAGAGATGTGCTTGAAGAACGTGTGCATTTGTTGGTTTGTAGAGATAGTGTCCCCCATCATGAACGGGGTGGATTTGTTGGTTTGTAGGAGATGTGACGCCTGGCTGGGCGGAACGTGGTGATTTGTTGGTTTGTAGAGATGTAGCTGCCTGGCGAACGGGTGGATTTGTTGGTTTGTAAAGATGTAAGCCGTACTTGCGAACGGGTGTGGATTTGTTATTTGTAGAGATGTTCCACGCGTCTATCAGATAGTTCAGGGGTGGATTTGTCTGTTTGTAGAGATGTGAACCTCATGAACGGGTGGATTTGCAACTCGTTTGTAGAGATGTGACCCCATATGAACGGGTGGTGGATTTGTTGGTTTGTAGAGATGTAGCTGCTTCCTGGCGAACGGGTGGATTTGCTGGTTTGTAGAGATGTGTCGCTCATGAACGGGTGGATTTGTTGGTTTGTAGAGATGTGTCGTTCATGAACGGGTGGATTTGTTGGTTTGTAGAGATGTGTCGTTCATGAACGGGTGGATTTGTTGGTTTGTAGAGATGTGTCGTTCATGAACGGGTGGATTTGTTGGTTTGTAGAGATGTGACGTTCATGAACGGGTGGATTTGTTGGTTTGTAGAGATGTAGCGTTCATGAACGGGTGGATTTGTTGGTTTGTAGAGATGTGTCGTTCATGAACGGGTGGATTTGTTGGTTTGTAGAGATGTGACGTTCATGAACGGGTGGATTTGTTGGTTTGTAGAGATGTGTCGTTCATGAACGGGTGGATTTGTTGGTTTGTAGAGATGTGTCGTTCATGAACGGGTGGATTTGTTGGTTTGTAGAGATGTGACGTTCATGAACGGGTGGATTTGTTGGTTTGTAGAGATGTGTCGTTCATGAACGGGTGGATTTGTTGGTTTGTAGAGATGTGTCGTTCATGAACGGGTGGATTTGTTGGTCTGTAGAGATGTGACGTTCATGAACAGGTTGATTTGTTGGTTTGTAGAGATGTGTCGTTCATGAACAGGTTGATTTGTTGGTTTGTAGAGATGTGTCGTTCATGAACGGGTTGATTTGTTGGTTTGTAGAGATGTGTCGTTCATGAACGGGTGGATTTGTTGGTTTGTAGAGATGTGTCGTTCATGAACGGGTGGATTTGTTGGTTTGTAGAGATGTAGCGTTCATGAACGGGTGGATTTGTTGGTCTGTAGAGATGTGACGTTCATGAACGGGTGGATTTGTTGGTTTGTAGAGATGTAGCGTTCATGAACGGGTGGATTTGTTGGTCTGTAGAGATGTGTCGTTCATGAACGGGTGGATTTGTTGGTTTGTAGAGATGTAACATTCATGAACGGGTGGATTTGTTGGTTTGTAGAGATGTGTCGTTCATGAACGGGTGGATTTGTTGGTTTGTAGAGATGTGTCGTTCATGAACGGGTGGATTTGTTGGTTTGTGGAGATGTGTCATTCATGAACGGGTGGATTTGTTGGTTTGTAGAGATGTAGCGTTCATGAACGGGTGGATATGTTGGTCTGTAGAGATGTGACGTTCATGAACAGGTTGATTTGTTGGTTTGTAGAGATGTGTCGTTCATGAACAGGTTGATTTGTTGGTTTGTAGAGATGTGACGTTCAAGAACGGGTCGAATCTTGAACAGCCCATCACGTAACTTGGTAAAAAAAATTGTCGCAACAAGCACACATAGGGATGGGAAATGATTTTAGTGATACCTGTCAGAGGAAGGAATTGATTAGAGAATTGATTGACAAAAAGACTCATGATATCGACTCTTTGATGGAGCTGTTAACAAATCTCAGCTGGAATTGGTTTTTGATTCCCATCCCTAAGCACACAGAACCATTTAGAGCTGCTGAAGAGTTTATCCGAGGCAGAGGCAGGCTAGCACTTCCCATTGACTCCTAGTATTTGAGCTAAGCTACTAAGCTACTATAAGTAGCGCCTCTGGAATGAGGCAAGACCCAAAACAATAAAAATGTTGGCATATCCCTTTAAAGACGAACATTAACAGTAAACATGCATTACACGTCATCGTCAATCATCTTTATTTGTAAAGCACTTTTTACACCAAAATTTACACGAAAAGCTTCACATAAAAAAAAACAATGAAGGACATAGAAAGTAGAAAATGAAAATAAAAGACCCCATAGGGTAAAGCAAATCACATAAATATGATGACCAAGACCATTAAGAGATTTAAAAACAAATAAAAGAACCTTAAAATTATTCTAAAAGATACAAGAAAACAATGCAAAGACTTTAAAATCAAACTCAGTATCATCTATATTAACCCTTTAACTCCCAGATTAGCGTTTGGCAGAGGTCATAGGTCATAAGCCAGTTAGGTTATTAAATTCAGGATTATTTAATGTGTTAAATAAACATAACACGTCATTGTTTGTTTCTGTAGATGTTTTATGATACAGAAAAAACTGCAAACAAACCAAAGAACTGATGTTTTGTTTATGGGATTTAAAGGTTTTAGAAGCTAAAAGCTAATATTATTTTACCATCATTATTTTAAATACTTCACCATTTACTGATATGGTGATGTTTATGTACATATAAAGTCTGTTATTCATCAAAAATATTTAGTGTTTGTCAAACTTAATATCTATTTTAAGCCTTTTTACAGACATTTCTGCCTTTTCTAGTTGATTTTGTACCATTTTTTTGTGTTTTTCTTTGTTTGCTGAAGTGTTAATGGAATCAGAATGATTTGGTTTGTTTTGTTTCTTAAAACATTAAATATCCCAAAGTCTAATAATGACCTCTGTTAAACAGTTGAGCTGGTAGTTAAAGGGTTAAGTTATTTTATTGCTATTTTATTTGCAAACATTTCTGCCTTTTCTAATTGATTCTGTCCCAAATATCTGTGCAGTTAAAGTCATCAGGTCATCAGCTTTGAACCTTTTAAACCTTTGAGTCTCACACCATGGACAGATCTGTTTTTGTTTTGTTTGTATTTTTCTCCTTTCCCTGAAATGTTAATTGAATGAAAAGATGATTTGATTTGTTCTGTTTTATAAAACATTAAATATCTCTGAGTTTATTTCTGAGCTCTGCTACAGCTGAGCTGGTGGTTAAAGGGTTAAATCAGATTTTAGGTTTTAATGTTGAACATGAAGCAGAACAATCCGTGACTGGAACAATCGTGCACGTTTGTGTTTGCAGAGGATGGACGTCCCAAAATCTCTAACTGGTGAAAAAATCTGAAGCAAAGTGTCAGATTCCTTATGTGCAGGAGGAGCTGCTCCTCCAGCCCATCCCACTCTCTCCACAGCACCCGAACGCACCGCAAGCCTCACGCAGAGCTCCACAGGCGGACGTCTACAGCCTCGGGTAACTCTCTAAACTCAGGCTTTTGTTTAGTCTCTGCTGTTCTTTAGAGCTCGGAGGCTTTTGTTTAGTCTCTGCTGCTCTTCAGAGCTCGGAGGCTTTTGTTTAGTCTCTGCTGTTCTTTAGAGCTCGGAGGCTTTTGTTTAGTCTCTGCTGCTCTTCAGAGCTCGGAGGCTTTTGTTTAGTCTCTGCTGCTCTTCAGAGCTCGGAGGCTTTTGTTTAGTCTCTGCTGCTCTTCAGAGCTCGGAGGCTTTTGTTTAGTCTCTGCTGTTCTTCAGAGCTCGGAGGCTTTTGTTTAGTCTCTGCTGTTCTTCAGAGCTCGGAGGCTTTTGTTTAGTCTGCTGCTCTTCAGAGCTCGGAGGCTTTTGTTTAGTCTCTGCTGCTCTTCAGAGCTCGGAGGCTTTTGTTAAGTCTCTGCTGTTCTTCAGAGCTCGGAGGCTTTTGTTTAGTCTGCTGCTCTTCAGAGCTCGGAGGCTTTTGTTTAGTCTCTGCTGCTCTCTTTCAGGATTCAACTACTTTTTCAGACGCTGGGGTAAGGTGCTCTCAAACATCTCGACTGTAGAGTGACTGATGATCTTAAATACGTCAAATGAATCAAATTATTAACAAAAAAGGTCCTGATCCAGTGATTCTCATTAACAGAATGTTAAACTCAAATTTAATGCACAAAATAAATATAACATATATATAACATAAAGAATTCCTCTGTAATCAGGTGATGATTTGTATTTGCTCACAGTCTGTAATTATCTTTAATCACAAACTGCAGCCTGTTTCATCTGAAATAAACTAACAGGCTGTTTCATAACAGATTCCAGTTTTTAAGCTTCAAATAAAGCCTAAATATTGAATTATAGGGCTGGGAATATGAGACAGAATTGCTTATTTTTTACACACTGTGTAACGCTTTTTATTGGATTGTAAGTTTTTAAATTCTGCAGCTGAGAACTGACCGACAAAAGTGATGAATTCAGAGTCGAGAGGTTAAAAAATGCAATTAAAATCTAACTGGTGAAAAAATCTGAAGCAAAGTGTCAGATTCCTTATGTGTCATTATTGATAGATTTTTTTTTATAAAACAGCTGCAACAACCAACTTAGAGACAACAGCCAACAGCAAGAAAAATTAAAATAATAATACAGTGAATACATAATAAATGTGACATATATATATACATATATATACATATATATCTATATATCTATAGATATATAGATATATAGATATATATAAATGCAAACACACATGAAAAGAATATAAAATAGAAATTAGGATGATGATTAAAAAGGGAAAAGGGGCTGCAGGGAGCCAGTTTGCAGCCAGAAAATCTTTTTAATTTTATTTTGAAGGTATGAAAACAGTATTTGTATAATAAAAGGAATAAAACCTTTATTATTGAAGCATGAACAGCTGAACATCTCCCAGCGTTATGGCAGCTCTGGTATCTGTAAATTCAGGTTCCATTTTTACTTCGAACTGTTTTTAGAGCTTCAGTATTTTTTGAAAGTTTCCCACTGACACGTTTGTAGGGAGGATAAGTGATCATTTTGCATAATGCTGCTTAAAAATAAACTGAAATAACTTTTTATTTAAATCAGAATCAACAGCTCGATTGATTGACTCTTACTTTGATCAGAGATAAATCACTTGATGGTTTAGCTTTGCCAAAGTCTGGACGCTTTCTTTGCCTGATTGATTTTTATAATCTTTAATGCAAAAGAAACTTAACAATGTTACCACAGAATTTCCTGATTTTTCTGATCAAATGACTAACTATCATGGATTCAAGAAAGTAATGAACAGACTAGCTGGCCAGACATTGTTCATTAGCTGCAGCACTAACCCAATCCTCTGATTTTTGAGAAAATGAATGTGTTATAAAAAGCATTTCTCTCTTTTTCACAGGAAGTTGTCAATTTCAGACTGAGATGTGATGTTTTATTTGTCCACATGAATAAATCCTGTTTCGTTAAATAAGTTAACAGAAAAGATGGATCTTTGTCCGTCATATTTTTGTTTCAATCTGCAAAAGGTTTGTTTTGCAGATGTGTTGGTTTAAAAGAGGATATCAGTATTCTTAAACCAGTGCCACTGTTTTATATTTAACATTTTTATTCACTAATATGTTGAAAATCTGTTGGAGGTCGACCTGCAGCCACAAACATGCTGACGTCCCACCTTTAGACAGAATCAATGAAAATGCAGAAACGTGAAGTTCAGGTACGACATGTTACTGTGAAGGATTTTATACAGCCATCATACAATATCATAGACATTTTAAACAAACCAGAATTATTATAGTAAGTAGTGACTGAAAAGTCATAGGCAGAAGCAAAATGCTTATTTGAGCCTCACCCACATATTTAACAAAATTAAGCTGCCAAGAATCTTCGATAAAGAAATCATTAAAAACATCATGATCAACACTTATAATTTTCAAAAATAACCTTAGAGACCATTTAAGATGATTTAAAGTCATTAATAATTCATATTTGATGGCTGCTAGAGGATATTCACAATCATGAATGGTCTAAAAAAGTCTAGTTTTCATATCCAGAGTCCCTGATCCACCTCTATTCTCATTTCTTTACACACAAAGAACTGAACTCAAACATAAAGCCAAAGGAATGAGGGGATATTTGATGTGTGTTTGTGTGTATAGGGTTAGCATCATGTCGCATTAACCCCAGGCTGATTTAAAGGTGCAGTGTGTAGAATTTGGCATTTTAGCGACAGCTAGCATTCAGATTGTAGAAAGAGCCTAACCGTAACCAAAGCATCACGCCACTGAGCAGCGAACGCTGTGAAGACCAAAAGGGCCACATCAGGCCCCTCAGAGCTTAACATCCGGCCCCTGATTATTACTTTACAGAAGAGGCTTTGGGCTCTAAACTTAGTGAATAAGCCACTGAAGCTTGATTTAAAGAAAATCATGAATTGATTTGAAATCACATCAACATCTTTTCCTAAAACGGTCGGGTAGTGTGAACTGACTAGCAACAGAACTGCAAACACATGTTGCCAACAGCCAATGAAATAGAGAAGAAGGTGTGAAAATGGTCTCAAAAATGTCACATTTATCTTTAGATATCCTACATGCACGTTTTAAAAGTCTCTACCTCTTTAGCAGAGCAGCAGTTTAACCCGGGACGGTAATGCCAGAGTCTAAGAGAATATAGACATGTTGGTTTTTTATGTAATAAGTTTTCTGTGTTTGAGTAAGGGTGTATTATTTGTATAGAAATTTAAAATATATATATATGAAATATTTTGTTTGTAATTTTGTATGAGCAGCTTATAACATTTATGTTTAATAAATTATAAGGAACATTTACTCCTTAAATCGGTTGTTGAATGTATTAAGTATTATAAATATGTAGAAATAATACACACATCCCTGTAGGATGTATTTATATAAAAGGGGTAGGATTAAATAAGTTTAACTTCTTCCTACTCCTTTCTGAGCATTTAAACTAAAAGGTGTTAAAAAGGCTCATCAAGTCGATGTAATTTGATCTGGCTTTTCTCACATTACAAAAGATGATGCAGCAGATAATTAGGAACAGTGGCTCTGGTTTAAAATGCTTTATGTTTCCGTCACAAACAAACTAAACTGATGTTTGTGGAGTAATAATCTGAGTGTAAAGCATCAGATGAGTTTGTGCATGTTCAGGCTGTAACGTCATCTCGTGTCTTTTCTGATTCCAGTGGATTGGCCAGGTGAGGGTCTCCTGCACTGTGTGTTTACTAAAGAAGCTTTTAGACTTTAACTCCTCGCTCAGACCAGTTTCACAATGTCTGCATGTCTGTCTGAGTGGGTTTAATCATTTCTGCTCTTTAAAGTATTTACTTATTCTCATGAAGCTTTCTGAGTCTCTGGTTTGCTCTAATGTTTGCCTGTAGGAACTAATCCTGAATGATGTTTGCCATGATGCTAACACTTGTAATTGCTGATCTGTTATTTATACGCAGAGGAATTTATTCAGCAGGTGGTGAAGTAGCCGTGAGTCTCTAATGAAGAGGCAGTAATTTATCATTGCCTAACACTGAGTAGATTCAGAAAGAGCATGACTGGTGATGCTGCAGGACTCAGTCTGAAGAGGAGGACATGTTTTTGTTCACTCCTGCTCCTGTGGGTGCTTCTGTGTGTCTCCTCTCTGTATGTGTGGTTTCAGACGGCAGCAGGAAGTCGGACACTCCTCTGAGCAACCACGACCCTCGCACGGCCGTGCAGCTGCGCACGGCGCTGAAGAGGCTGAAGGAGATCATGGAGGGCAAGAGCCAGGTATTTATATATATATAACACCTTTACAAGATCCACCTGATCCAGTGTCTGGAGGATCCTCCTGCCAAGCTCGGTCCAGAGCTTTTATCTTTTGTTCAGTATTTTTTATTAACGGTTCAACTTTTAACAAAAAAACAAACATCACATTGCAACTTACAAACAGGTGAACTTTGGCCACAACAAATACATCTTCACCAAGATACCTCGTACATAACACTCAGAAAACATTTTGTTATCCAAATATAATCTTTAATGTCCAGAACAATTAGGACTGGGACGATACTTTTTTCTCCTGATTCGATTTTTTACAATTTTTTTAGGTGCTGATTCGATTTAAATTTAGATTCTACTATATTGGTGATTTTTGCAATCTTTAGTTAGCTTTTTTAACACCAGAGAAAAATATGAACAATGATGATGCCTACAGACTATATCAGGAAAAATACACATGACAGCATTCATAGGGCAGGACGAGGTGAATTAAAATGACAGCAGTTAAAGAAAACACGATGTCCTCAGCAGCAGATATGCAGAGCTGAAAGAGGCAGACATCAGTGGAATAACCCAGAGCTGTGATCCCTCTTTAGGACAGCGATCTGAAGCAGTACTGGATGCCCGACAGCCAGTGTAAAGAGTGTTATGACTGCAATGAGAAGTTTACCACCTTCCGCCGCCGCCATCACTGCAGGCTGTGCGGGCAGATCTTCTGCAGCCGCTGCTGTAACCAGGAAATCCCCGGCAAATTCATGGGCTACACAGGTAGGTCAAATGTCTCAGACTGCCAGGGGCCTAACGGAGCGATTTACAGTAAAATAGACAGAGACAATAAAAACAAATGTTTGAGTGGTGTAGTGTGGCATTTGTGTGGTGTAGTGTGGCGTTTATGTTTGTGTGGTGTAGTGTGACGTCCATGTTTGTGTGGTGTAGTGTGGTGTTTATGTTTATGTGGTGTAGTGTGGTGTTTATGTTTGGGTGGTGTACTGTGGCGTTTATGTTTGGGTGTTGTAGTGTGGGGTTTTTGTTTGGGTGTTGTAGTATGGGGTTTATGTTTGGGTGTTGTAGTGTGGGGTTTATTTTTAGGTGGTGTAGCATGGCGTTTATGTTTGTGTGGTGTAGTGTGGTGTTTACGTTTGGGTGTTGTAGTGTGGGGTTTATGTTTAGGTGGTGTAGAGTGGCGTTTATGTTTGCGTGGTGTAGTGTGCTGTTTATGTTTGTGTGGTGTAGTGTGGTGTTTACGTTTAGGTAGTGTAGTGTGACGTTTATGTTTGTGTGGTGTGGTGTGGTGTTTACGTTTTGGTAGTGTAGTGTGGCGTTTATGTTTGTGTGGTGTTGTGTGACGTCCATGTTTAGGTGGTGTAGTGTGGCATTCATGTTTAGGTGGTGTAGTGTGGTGTTTATGTTTAGGTGGTGCAGTGTGGCATTTATGTTTGTGTGGTGTAGTGTGGTATTAATGTTTGTGTAGTGTGGTGTTCATGTTTAGGTGGTGTAGTGTAGTGTTGATGTTTGTGTGGTGTAGTGTGGTGTTCAAGTTTAGGTAGTGTAGTGTGGCGTTTATGTTTGTGTGGTGTAGTGTGGTGTTTACGTTTAGGTAGTGTAGTTTGGCGTTTATGTTTGTGTGGTGTAGTGTGGTGTTTGTGTTTGTGTGGTGTAGTGTGGCGTTCATGTTTAGGTGGTGTAGTGTGACGTTCATGTTTAGGTGGTGTAGTGTGGCGTTCATGTTTAGGTGGTGTCGTGTGGTGTTTATGTTTAGGTGGTGCAGTGTGGCATATATGTTTGTGTGGTGTAGTGTGGTGTTAATGTTTGTGTGGTGTAGTGTGGCGTTTATGTTTGTGTGGTGTAGTGTGGTGTTCATGTTTATGTGGTGTAGTGTGGCGATTATGTTTGGGTGGTGTACTGTGGCGTTAACGTTTGGGTGTTGTAGTGTGGGGTTTATGTTTGGGTGTTGTAGTGTGGGGTTTATGTTTAGGTGGTGTAGAGTGGCGTTTATGTTTGTGTGGTGTAGTGTGGCGTTTATGTTTGTGCGGTGTAGTGTAGTGTTGATGTTTGTGTGGTGTAGTGTGGTGTTCAAGTTTAGGTAGTGTAGTGTGGCGTTTATGTTTAGGTGGTGTAGTGTGGTGTTTACGTTTAGGTAGTGTAGTTTGGCGTTTATGTTTGTGTGGTGTAGTGTGGTGTTTGTGTTTGTGTGGTGTAGTGTGGCGTTCATGTTTAGGTGGTGTAGTGTGGTGTTTATGTTTGTGCGGTGTATTGTGGTGTTCATGTTTGTGTGGTGTCGTGTGGTGTTTATGTTTAGGTGGTGCAGTGTGGCATTTATGTTTGTGTGGTGTAGTGTGGTGTTAATGTTTGTGTGGTGTAGTGTGGCGTTTATGTTTGTGTGGTGTAGTGTGGCGTTTATGTTTAGGTGGTGTAGTGTGGTGTTTATGTTTGTGTGGTGTAGTGTGGCGTTCATGTTTAGGTGGTGTAGTGTGATGTTCATGTTGAGGTGGTGAAGTGTGGCGTTTATGTTTAAGTGGTGTAGTGTGTTGTTTATGTTTAGGTGGTGTAGTGTGATGTTCATGTTTAGGTGGTGAAGTGTGGCATTTATGTTTGTGTGGTGTAGTGTGGCGTTCATGTTTAGGTGGTGTAGTGTGGTGTTTATGTTTGTGTGGTGTATTGTGGTGTTCATGTTTGTGTGGTGTAGTGTGGTGTTCATGTTTAGGTGGTGTAGTGTAGTGTTCATGTTTGTGTGGTGTAGTGTGGTGTTCATGTTTAGGTGGTGTAATGTGGTGTTCATGTTTAGGTGGTGTAGTGTGGTGTTTATGTTTAGGTGGTGTAGTGTAGTGTTCATGTTTGTGTGGTGTAGTGTGGTGTTCATGTTTAGGTGGTGTAGTGTGGTGTTTACGTTTAGGTAGTGAAGTGTGGCGTTTATGTTTTTGTGGTGTAGTGTGGTGTTCATGTTTGGGTGGTGTAGTGTGGCGTTCATGTTTAGGTGGTGTAGTGTGGCGTTCATGTTTAGGTGGTGTAGTGTGGTGTTTATGTTTAGGTGGTGTAGTGTAGTGTTCATGTTTGTGTGGTGTAGTGTGGTGTTCATGTTTAGGTGGTGTAGTGTGGTGTTTACGTTTAGGTAGTGAAGTGTGGCGTTTATGTTTTTGTGGTGTAGTGTGGTGTTCATGTTTGGGTGGTGTAGTGTGGCGTTCATGTTTAGGTGGTGTAGTGTGGCGTTCATGTTTAGGTGGTGTAGTGTGGCGTTCATGTTTAGGTGGTGTAGTGTGGTGTTTATGTTTGTGCGGTGTATTGTGGTGTTCATGTTTGTGTGGTGTAGTGTGGTGTTCATGTTAAGGTGGTGTAGTGTAGTGTTCATGTTTGTGTGGTGTAGTGTAGTGTTCATGTTTGTGTGGTGTAGTGTGGTGTTCATGTTTAGGTGGTGTAATGTGGTGTTCATGTTTAGGTGGTGTAGTGTGGTGTTTATGTTTAGGTGGTGTAGTGTAGTGTTCATGTTTGTGTGGTGTAGTGTGGTGTTCATGTTTAGGTGGTGTAGTGTGGTGTTTACGTTTAGGTAGTGAAGTGTGGCGTTTATGTTTTTGTGGTGTAGTGTGGTGTTCATGTTTGGGTGGTGTAGTGTGGCGTTCATGTTTAGGTGGTGTAGTGTGGCGTTCATGTTTAGGTGGTGTAGTGTGGCGTTCATGTTTAGGTGGTGTAGTGTGGTGTTTATGTTTGTGCGGTGTATTGTGGTGTTCATGTTTGTGTGGTGTAGTGTGGTGTTCATGTTAAGGTGGTGTAGTGTAGTGTTCATGTTTGTGTGGTGTAGTGTGGTGTTCATGTTTAGGTGATGTGTGGTGTTTATGTTCAGGTGGTGTAGTGTGGTGTTTATGTTTGTGCGGTGTATTGTAGTGTTCATGTTTGTGTGGTGTGGTGTGGTGTTCATGTTTAGGTGGTGTAGCGTGGTGTTTATGTTTAGGTGGTGTAGTGTGGTGTTTGTGTTTGTGTGATGTAGTGTGGCGTTCATGTTTAGGTGGTGTAGTGTGACGTTCATGTTTAGGTGGTGTAGTGTGGCGTTCATGTTTAGGTGGTGTCGTGTGTTGTTTATGTTTAGGTGGTGCAGTGTGGCATTTATGTTTGTGTGGTGTATTGTGGTGTTCATGTTTGTGTGGTGTAGTGTGGCGTTTATGTTTGTGTGGTGTAGTGTGGTGTTCATGTTTATGTGGTGTAGTGTGGCGTTTATGTTTGGGTGGTGTACTGTGGCGTTAACGTTTGGGTGTTGTAGTGTGGGGTTTATGTTTGGGTGTTGTAGTGTGGGGTTTATGTTTAGGTGGTGTAGAGTGGCGTTTGTGTGGTGTAGTGTGGCGTTTATGTTTGTGCGGTGTAGTGTGCTGTTTATGTTTGTGTGGTGTAGTGTGGTGTTTACGTTTAGGTAGTGTAGTGTGGCGTTTATGTTTGTGTAGTGTAGTGTGGTGTTTATATTTGTGTGGTGTAGTGTGGTGTTTATGTTTGTGTGGTGTAGTGTGGTGTTTACGTTTAGGTAGTGAAGTGTGGCGTTTATGTTTAGGTGGTGTAGTGTGGTGTTTATGTTTGTGTGGTGTAGTGTGGCGTTCATGTTTGTGTGGTGTAGTGTGATGTTCATGTTGAGGTGGTGAAGTGTGGCGTTTATGTTTAAGTGGTGTAGTGTTGTATTTATGTTTAGGTGGTGTAGTGTGATGTTCATGTTTAGGTGGTGAAGTGTGGCGTTTATGTTTAAGTGGTGTAGTGTGGTGTTTATGTTTAGGTGGTGTAGTGTGGCATTTATGTTTGTGTGGTGTAGTGTGGGGTTCATGTTTAGGTGGTGTAGTGTGGCGTTCATGTTTAGGTGGTGTAGTGTGGTGTTTATGTTTGTGTGGTGTATTGTGGTGTTCATGTTTGTGTGGTGTAGTGTGGTGTTTATGTTTAGGTGGTGTAGTGTAGTGTTCATGTTTGTGTGGTGTAGTTGGGTGTTCATGTTTAGATGGTGTAAAGTGGTGTTCATGTTTAGGTGGTGTAGTGTGGTGTTTATGTTTAGGTGATGTAGTGTAGTGTTCATGTTTGTGTGGTGTGTGGTGTTCATGTTTAGGTGGTGTAGTGTGGTGTTTACGTTTAGGTAGTGAAGTGTATGCTTTATGTTTTTGTGGTGTAGTGTGGTGTTTATGTTTGGGTGGTGTAGTGTGGTGTTCATGTTTAGGTGGTGTAGTGTGTTCATGTTTAGGTGGTGTAGTGTGTATGCTCATGTTTAGGTGGTGTAGTGTGGTGTACTCTGATTTCTGCTTAAATTAAATAAAAATAAATCAGTTTGTGTGTATTGTGGTGTTCATGTTTGTGTGGTGTAGTGTGGTGTTCATGTTTAGGTGGTGTAGTGTAGTGTTCATGTTTGTGTGGTGTAGTGTGGTGTTCATGTTTAGGTGGTGTAGTGTGGTGTTTATGTTTAGGTGGTGTAGTGTGGTGTTTATGTTTGTGCGGTGTATTGTAGTGTTCATGTTTGTGTGGTGTAGTGTGGTGTTCATGTTTAGGTGGTGTAGTGTGGTGTTCATGTTTAGGTGGTGTAGTGTGGTGTTTATGTTTAGGTGGTGTAGTGTGGTGTTCATGTTTAGGTGGTGTAGTGTGGCGTTCATGTTTAGGTGGTGTAGTGTGGCGTTCATGTTTAGGTGGTGTAGTGTGGCGTTCATGTTTAGGTGGTGTAGTGTGGCGTTCATGTTTAGGTGGTGTAATCTCTCGGCCTGATAAACAAACCTACCTGCAGCTTCATTAAACTGACCTGACCTCTGGGGGTGATGGTTTGGCGGAGTGGTTAGCACCCCATGTACATGCTTCTGCCGGTCCAGGTTTGAATCCCGCCTGTGACCAGTTTGCAGAGTGTCTTCCCCTACTCTCTCACCCCCTTTCACAAGCCTATCCACTGTCTCTCTCCTATCAATAAAGGCACAAAATGCCCAAAAAATACATTTAAAAAAAAACTGACCTGACCTCTGACCTCTGCTCAGGTGACCTGCGGGCCTGCACCTACTGCCGTAAGCTAGCCCTCAGCTACGCCCACTCCGCTGACTCGGGCTCCATCGGCGAGGACCTGAGCGTGCTGTCGGACTCCACCTGCTCGGTGTGCGTGCTGGAGCCCAGCGAGCCTCGCACGCCGTCGGGGGGGCGAAAGGCCAGCAGGAACATCTTCCTGGAGGAGGACCTGACGTGGAGGTGAGGAGTTAAACCAGGAAGTCACCTGACCTCACTGATCCAATCAGAGGAGAGCAGAAAAGATTTAAATTAGATTTTCTCTGAATATGATTTTAAAAAGTCTTTTTTTAGCCGGGGGGATTTTTGAATGTCATTAGGAGCAGCTGCAGAGTCATTCTTCATTCTTTAACTGGAACATTGTGGCTCTTTATTTGTTTTATATTTAGAACATTCAGAAGGATGATTAGAGCTCCAGGTGTTCCCTCAAGGAGAGGGATTTTTATTTTTAGAGCTCTGCTCACAAACAGTCTGTGAACCCTTTGGGATTACTCTGATTTCTGCTTAAATTAAATAAAAATAAATAAAATATGTTCTGATCATCTAAATCACATCACTAGACAAACACAGTCTGCTTAAACTAATACAGCACAAAAAATTATAAGTTTTCATCTTTTTACCCGACACACTATGTAAACAGTCACAGTGCAGGGTGGAAAAAGTATGTGAACCTTTGGATTTAATAAGTGGTTGACCCTCCTTTGGCAGCAATAACCTCAACCAAACGTTTCCTGTAGTTGTAGATCAGACCTGCACAACGGTCAGGAGGAGTTCTGGACCATTCTTCTGTACAAAACTGTTTCAGTTCAGCAATATTCCTGGGATGTCTGGTGTGAATCGCTCTTTTGAGGTCATGCCACAGCATCTCAGTCGGGTTGAGGTCAGGACTCTGACTGGGCCACTCCAGAAGCCGTATTTTCTTCTGTTGAAGCCGTTCCATTGTTGATTTACTTCTATGCTTTGGCTCGTTGTCCTGTTGCATCACCCATCCTCTGTTGAGCTTCAGTTGGTGGACAGATGGTCTGAAGTTTTCCTAAAAAATGTCTTGATAAACTTGGGAATCGTTTTTCCATCAATAACAGCAATCCGTCCAGGCCCTGAGGCAGCAAAGCAGCCCCAAACCATAATGCTCCCTCCACCATATTTCACAGTTGGGATGAGGTTTTGATGTTGGTGTGCTGTGCCTTTTTTTCTCCACACATAGCGTTGTGTGTTCCTTCCAGACAACTCAGTTTTGGTTTCATCTGTTCACAGAATATTTTGACAGTAGTGCTGTGGAACATCCAGGTGCTCTTTTGTAAACTCCATTTTTTTGTTACGTGTTGTAGATTTGTCAACACTAATGTTGGCATGTGCCAGGGATTTCTGTAAGTCTTCAGCTGACACTCTAGGATTCTTCTTCACCTCACTGAGCATTCTGCGCTGTGCTCTCACAGTCATCTTTACAGGACCACCACACCTTGGCAGAGCAGCAACAGTGCTGAACTTTCTCCATTTGTAGACAGTCTGTCTTACCGTGGACACATGGACATCAGGGCTTTTAGAGATACTTTTGTAACCCTTTCCAGCTTCATGCAGGTCAACAGTTCTTGATGGTAGATCTTCTGAGAGCTCTTCTGTGTGAGGCATGGTTCACATCAGCCAATGCCTCTGAGAACAGCAAACTCACAGCTGGTGTGTGTTTTTTATAGTGCAGGGCAGCTTTAACCAACACATCCTATCTAATCACATTGATTTGGACTTCAGGTTGGCTGACTCCTGGCTCCAATTAGCTCTTGGAGAAGTAATTAGCCTAGTGGTTAACATACTTTTTCCACCCTGCACTGTGACTGTTTACATAGTGTGTTGAATAAAAACATGAAAACTTATAATTTTTTGTGCTGTATTAGTTTAAGCAGACTGTGTTTGTCTAGTGATGTGACTTAAATGAAGATCAGAACATATTTATGACCAATTTAAGCAGAAATCAAAGTAATCCCAAAGGTTCACAGACTTTTTGATGCAGCTGTAAAGAGCTGTTCAGTGATTTACAGGTTCAGGTTTTACGTCTTGATTTCATTCTGTTAGTTTATTTAACATTCAATACAAACAAAGAAAAACAATTAAAATGTGAATAGAAGGGAGCAGAATGAAGAGAAATGTTTTAAAGTCTGCCCCTTTCTCACAAGATATTAACTAAACACAAACAGAAAAGAGCTGCAGGCCAACGGGCCTTTTTTACCGTTCATTATTTTTATTATCAAACAAACAAACTAAAGGTCCACATGTTAATTCACACAAAACAAACAGGCAGACTTTTAACACGTTTCCCCGTGTTTACTTGACATATTCAAATCCTTTTAAACTATAACAACTTTCTCTTTTTTCAAATCGGTTCTGAATGTTGATTGGTAAAATTTTCTTATGAGCTTTAAACATAATCTGCAACAAACTTTAACAAGTGCAGTTTAACATTTAATGGGTTTGAAATATTTGTCTTTAAAGTTTAAAAAGAAACTTTGAACATGAGAAAACTCTCCTAACCCTAACCCAGACTCAGCTCATGGACTTTATTGTCCTGTATGAGCACATCTCTTAATATTTGATTTAATATGAATTATTATTTCTCACTATAAAGGTCATTGTTCTTGGACCTTGATGATAGTTTTAACTTGCATGTGTGATGTGAGCTAATCTCAGCTGAGGCTCCTTTCCAGCATGTCATTGCTCCTGCCTTTATCTCCA
>JAZDUH010000033.1:67500-112500 GCA_036419115.1 Scarus forsteni | reverse complement strand
TTATTCACCATAAACAGAGTACACATATTTAAAGACTTTATTCACCATAAACAGAGTACACATATTTAAAGACTTTATTCACCATAAACAGAGTACACATATTTAAAGACTTTATTCACCATAGAGTACACATATTTAAAGACTTTATTCACCATAAACAGAGTACACATATTTAAAGACTTTATTCACCATAGAGTACACATATTTAAAGACTTTATTCACCATAAACAGAGTACACATATTTAAAGACTTTATTCACCATAAACAGAGTACACATATTTAAAGACTTTATTCACCATAAACAGAGTACACATATTTAAAGACTTTATTCACCATAAACAGAGTACACATATTTAAAGACTTTATTCACCATAAACAGAGTACACATATTTAAAGACTTTATTCACCATAAACAGAGTACACATATTTAAAGACTTTATTCACCATAGAGTACACATATTTAAAGACTTTATTCACCATAGAGTACACATATTTAAAGACTTTATTCACCATAAACAGAGTACACATATTTAAAGACTTTATTCACCATAGAGTACACATATTTAAAGACTTTATTCACCATAAACAGAGTACACATATTTAAAGACTTTATTCATCATAGAGTACACATATTTAAAGACTTTATTCATCATAGAGTACACATATTTAAAGACTTTATTCACCATAGAGTACACATATTTAAAGACTTTATTCACCATAAACAGAGTACACATATTTAAAGACTTTATTCAGAGTACACATATTTAAAGACTTTATTCACCATAGAGTACACATATTTAAAGACTTTATTCACCATAAACAGAGTACACATATTTAAAGACTTTATTCACCATAGAGTACACATATTTAAAGACTTTATTCACCATAAACAGAGTACACATATTTAAAGACTTTATTCACCATAAACAGAGTACACATATTTAAAGACTTTATTCACCATAGAGTACACATATTTAGACTTTATTCACCATAAACAGAGTACACATATTTAAAGACTTTATTCACCATAGAGTACACATATTTAAAGACTTTATTCACCATAAACAGAGTACACATATTTAAAGACTTTATTCACCATAGAGTACACATATTTAAAGACTTTATTCACCATAAACAGAGTACACATATTTAAAGACTTTATTCACCATAGAGTACACATATTTAAAGACTTTATTCACCATAAACAGAGTACACATATTTAAAGACTTTATTCACCATAAACAGAGTACACATATTTAAAGACTTTATTCACCATAAACAGAGTACACATATTTAAAGACTTTATTCACCATATAGAGTACACATATTTAAAGACTTTATTCACCATAGAGTACACATATTTAAAGACTTTATTCACCATAAACAGAGTACACATATTTAAAGACTTTATTCACCATAGAGTACACATATTTAAAGACTTTATTCACCATAAACAGAGTACACATATTTAAAGACTTTATTCACCATAAACAGAGTACACATATTTAAAGACTTTATTCATAAATAGAGTACACATATTTAAAGACTTTATTCACCATAAACAGAGTACACATATTTAAAGACTTTATTCACCATAAACAGAGTACACATATTTAAAGACTTTATTCACCATAAACAGAGTACACATATTTAAAGACTTTATTCACCATAAACAGAGTACACATATTTAAAGACTTTATTCACCATAAACAGAGTACACATATTTAAAGACTTTATTCACCATAAACAGAGTACACATATTTAAAGACTTTATTCACCATAAACAGAGTACACATATTTAAAGACTTTATTCACCATAAACAGAGTACACATATTTAAAGACTTTATTCACCATAAACAGAGTACACATATTTAAAGACTTTATTCACCATAAACAGAGTACACATATTTAAAGACTTTATTCACCATAAACAGAGTACACATATTTAAAGACTTTATTCACCATAGAGTACACATATTTAAAGACTTTATTCACCATAGAGTACACATATTTAAAGACTTTATTCACCATAGAGTACACATATTTAAAGACTTTATTCACCATAAACAGAGTACACATATTTAAAGACTTTATTCACCATAGAGTACACATATTTAAAGACTTTATTCACCATAGAGTACACATATTTAAAGACTTTATTCACCATAAACAGAGTACACATATTTAAAGACTTTATTCACTATAAACAGAGTACACATATTTAAAGACTTTATTCACCATAAACAGAGTACACATATTTAAAGACTTTATTCACCATAAACAGAGTACACATATTTAAAGACTTTATTCACCATAGAGTACACATATTTAAAGACTTTATTCACCATAAACAGAATACACATATTTAAAGACTTTATTCACCATAGAGTACACATATTTAAAGACTTTATTCACCATAAACAGAGTACACATATTTAAAGACTTTATTCACCATAAACAGAGTACACATATTTAAAGACTTTATTCACCATAAACAGAGTACACATATTTAAAGACTTTATTAACCATAAACAGAGTACACATATGTAAAGACTTTATTCACCATAAACAGAGTACACATATTTAAAGACTTTATTCACCATAAACAGAGTACACATATTTAAAGACTTTATTCACCATAAACAGAGTACACATATTTAAAGACTTTATTCACCATAGAGTACACATATTTAAAGACTTTATTCACCATAAACAGAGTACACATATTTAAAGACTTTATTCACCATAAACAGAGTACACATATTTAAAGACTTTATTCACCATAAACAGAGTACACATATTTAAAGACTTTATTCACCATAGAGTACACATATTTAAAGACTTTATTCACCATAAACAGAATACACATATTTAAAGACTTTATTCACCATAGAGTACACATATTTAAAGACTTTATTCACCATAGAGTACACATATTTAAAGACTTTATTCACCATAGAGTACACATATTTAAAGACTTTATTCACCATAAACAGAGTACACATATTTAAAGACTTTATTCACCATAAACAGAGTACACATATTTAAAGACTTTATTCACCATAGAGTACACATATTTAAAGACTTTATTCACCATAGAGTACACATATTTAAAGACTTTATTCACCATAAACAGAGTACACATATTTAAAGACTTTATTCACCATAAACAGAGTACACATATTTAAAGACTTTATTCACCATAAACAGAATACACATATTTAAAGACTTTATTCACCATAAACAGAGTACACATATTTAAAGACTTTATTCACCATAGAGTACACATATTTAAAGACTTTATTCACCATAGAGTACACATATTTAAAGACTTTATTCACCATAAACAGAGTACACATATTTAAAGACTTTATTCACCATAAACAGAGTACACATATTTAAAGACTTTATTCACCATAAACAGAGTACACATATTTAAAGACTTTATTCACCATAGAGTACACATATTTAAAGACTTTATTCACCATAAACAGAGTACACATATTTAAAGACTTTATTCACCATAGAGTACACATATTTAAAGACTTTATTCACCATAAACAGAGTACACATATTTAAAGACTTTATTCACCATAAACAGAGTACACATATTTAAAGACTTTATTCACCATAAACAGAGTACACATATTTAAAGACTTTATTCACCATAGAGTACACATATTTAAAGACTTTATTCACCATAAACAGAGTACACATATTTAAAGACTTTATTCACCATAAACAGAGTACACATATTTAAAGACTTTATTCACCATAAACAGAGTACACATATTTAAAGACTTTATTAACCATAAACAGAGTACACATATTTAAAGACTTTATTCACCATAGAGTAAACATATTTAAAGACTTTATTCACCATAAACAGAGTACACATATTTAAAGACTTTATTCACCATAAACAGAGTACACATATTTAAAGACTTTATTCACCATAAACAGAGTACACATATTTAAAGACTTTATTCACCATAGAGTACACATATTTAAAGACTTTATTCACCATAGAGTACACATATTTAAAGACTTTATTCACCATAAACAGAGTACACATATTTAAAGACTTTATTCACCATAAACAGAGTACACATATTTAAAGACTTTATTAACCATAGAGTCCACATATTTAAAGACTTTATTCACCATAGAGTACACATATTTAAAGACTTTATTCACATATTTAAAGACTTTATTCACCATAGAGTACACATATTTAAAGACTTTATTCACCATAAACTGAGTACACATATTTAAAGACTTTATTCACCATAAACAGAGTACACATATTTAAAGACTTTATTAACCATAGAGTACACATATTTAAAGACTTTATTCACCATAGAGTACACATATTTAAAGACTTTATTCACCATAAACAGAGTACACATATTTAAAGACTTTATTCACCATAGAGTACACATATTTAAAGACTTTATTCACCATAAACAGAGTACACATATTTAAAGACTTTATTCACCATAAACAGAGTACACATATTTAAAGACTTTATTCACCATAAACAGAGTACACATATTTAAAGACTTTATTAACCATAGAGTACACATATTTAAAGACTTTATTCACCATAAACAGAGTACACATATTTAAAGACTTTATTCACCATAAACAGAGTACACATATTTAAAGACTTTATTCACCATAGAGTACACATATTTAAAGACTTTATTCACCATAAACAGAGTACACATATTTAAAGACTTTATTCACCATAAACAGAGTACACATATTTAAAGACTTTATTCACCATAAACAGAGTACACATATTTAAAGACTTTATTCACCATAAACAGAGTACACATATTTAAAGACTTTATTCACCATAGAGTACACATATTTAAAGACTTTATTCACCATAGAGTACACATATTTAAAGACTTTATTCACCATAGAGTACACATATTTAAAGACTTTATTCACCATAAACAGAGTACACATATTTAAAGACTTTATTCACCATAAACAGAGTACACATATTTAAAGACTTTATTCACCATAGAGTACACATATTTAAAGACTTTATTCACCATAAACAGAGTACACATATTTAAAGACTTTATTCACCATAAACAGAGTACACATATTTAAAGACTTTATTAACCATAGAGTACACATATTTAAAGACTTTATTCACGAGTACACATATTTAAAGACTTTATTCACCATAAACAGAGTACACATATTTAAAGACTTTATTCACCATAGAGTACACATATTTAAAGACTTTATTCACCATAAACAGAGTACACATATTTAAAGACTTTATTCACCATAGAGTACACATATTTAAAGACTTTATTCACCATAAACAGAGTACACATATTTAAAGACTTTATTCACCATAGAGTACACATATTTAAAGACTTTATTCACCATAAACAGAGTACACATATTTAAAGACTTTATTCACCATAGAGTACACATATTTAAAGACTTTATTCACCATAAACAGAGTACACATATTTAAAGACTTTATTCACCATAGAGTACACATATTTAAAGACTTTATTCACCATAAACAGAGTACACATATTTAAAGACTTTATTCACCATAAACAGAGTACACATATTTAAAGACTTTATTCACCATAGAG
Organism: Scarus forsteni; assembly: GCA_036419115.1. Taxonomy (NCBI): domain Eukaryota; kingdom Metazoa; phylum Chordata; class Actinopteri; order Labriformes; family Labridae; genus Scarus; species Scarus forsteni. The sequence goes on along the minus strand of JAZDUH010000033.1, from coordinate 106,866 downwards.
TACACATATTTAAAGACTTTATTCACCATAGAGTACACATATTTAAAGACTTTATTCACCATAGAGTACACATATTTAAAGACTTTATTCACCATAAACAGAGTACACATATTTAAAGACTTTATTCACCATAAACAGAGTACACATATTTAAAGACTTTATTCACCATAAACAGAGTACACATATTTAAAGACTTTATTCACCATAAACAGAGTCCACATATTTAAAGACTTTATTCACCATAGAGTACACATATTTAAAGACTTTATTCACCATAAACAGAGTACACATATTTAAAGACTTTATTCACCATAAACAGAGTACACATATTTAAAGACTTTATTCACCATAGAGTACACATATTTAAAGACTTTATTCACCATAGAGTACACATATTTAAAGACTTTATTCACCATAAACAGAGTACACATATTTAAAGACTTTATTCACCATAAACAGAGTACACATATTTAAAGACTTTATTCACCATAAACAGAGTACACATATTTAAAGACTTTATTCACCATAAACAGAGTACACATATTTAAAGACTTTATTCACCATAAACAGAGTACACATATTTAAAGACTTTATTCACCATAAACAGAGTACACATATTTAAAGACTTTATTCACCATAAACAGAGTACACATATTTAAAGACTTTATTAACCATAGAGTCCACATATTTAAAGACTTTATTCACCATAGAGTACACATATTTAAAGACTTTATTCACCATAAACAGAGTACACATATTTAAAGACTTTATTCACCATAGAGTACACATATTTAAAGACTTTATTCACCATAAACAGAGTACACATATTTAAAGACTTTATTCACCATAAACAGAGTACACATATTTAAAGACTTTATTCACCATAGAGTACACATATTTAAAGACTTTATTCACCATAAACAGAGTACACATATTTAAAGACTTTATTCACCATAAACAGAGTACACATATTTAAAGACTTTATTCACCATAAACAGAGTACACATATTTAAAGACTTTATTCACCATAGAGTACACATATTTAAAGACTTTATTCACCATAAACAGAGTACACATATTTAAGACTTTATTCACCATAGAGTACACATATTTAAAGACTTTATTCACCATAAACAGAATACACATATTTAAAGACTTTATTCACCATAGAGAGTACACATATTTAAAGACTTTATTCACCATAAACAGAGTACACATATTTAAAGACTTTATTCACCATAAACAGAGTACACATATTTAAAGTACCATAGAGTACACATATTTAAAGACTTTATTCACCATAAATATATATATACATATATATATATATATATATATTCACCATAGTATATATATATATATTATATATATATTATTCACCATAGAGTACACATATTTAAAGACTTTATGTCATGTCAAATAGAGTACACATATTTAAAAGACTTTATTCACCATAGAGTACACATATTTAAAGACTTTATTCACCATAAACAGAGTACACATATTTAAAGACTTTATTCACCATAGAGTACACATATTTAAAGACTTTATTCACCATAAACAGAATACACATATTTAAGACTTTATTTATTATACAGAGTACATATTTAAAAGACTTTATTCACCATAGAGTACACATATTTAAAGACTTTATTCACCATAAACAGAGTACACATATTTAAAGACTATATAGACTTTTATTCACCATAGAGTACACCATAAACAGAGTACACATATTTAAAGACTTTATTCACCATAGAGTACACATATTTAAAGACTTTATTCACCATAAACAGAGTACACATATTTAAAGACTTTATTCACCATAAACAGAGTCCACATATTTAAAGACTTTATTCACCATAAACAGAGTCCACATATTTAAAGACTTTATTCACCATAAACAGAGTACACATATTTAAAGACTTTATTCACCATAAACAGAGTACACATATTTAAAGACTTTATTCACCATAGAGTCAACATATTTAAAGACTTTATTCACCATAAACAGAGTACACATATTTAAAGACTTTATTCACCATAAACAGAGTACACATATTTAAAGACTTTATTCACCATAGAGTACACATATTTAAAGACTTTATTCACCATAAACAGAATACACATATTTAAAGACTTTATTCACCATAGAGTACACATATTTAAAGACTTTATTCACCATAGAGTACACATATTTAAAGACTTTATTCACCATAGAGTACACATATTTAAAGACTTTATTCACCATAGAGTACACATATTTAAAGACTTTATTCACCATAGAGTACACATATTTAAAGACTTTATTCACCATAGAGTACACATATTTAAAGACTTTATTCACCATAAACAGAGTACACATATTTAAAGACTTTATTCACCATAAACAGAGTACACATATTTTAAAGACTTTATTCACCATAGAGTACACATATTTAAAGACTTTATTCACCATAAACAGAATACATATTTAAAGACTTTATTCACCATAGAGTCCACATATTTAAAGACTTTATTCACCATAAACAGAGTACACATATTTAAAGACTTTATTCACCATAAACAGAGTACACATATTTAAAGACTTTATTCACCATAAACAGAGTACACATATTTAAAGACTTTATTCACCATAGAGTACACATATTTAAAGACTTTATTCACCATAAACAGAATACACATATTTAAAGACTTTATTCACCATAGAGTACACATATTTAAAGACTTTATTCACCATAAACAGAGTACACATATTTAAAGACTTTATTCACCATAAACAGAGTACACATATTTAAAGACTTTATTCACCATAAACAGAGTACACATATTTAAAGACTTTATTAACCATAAACAGAGTACACATATTTAAAGACTTTATTCACCATAGAGTAAACATATTTAAAGACTTTATTCACCATAAACAGAGTACACATATTTAAAGACTTTATTCACCATAAACAGAGTACACATATTTAAAGACTTTATTCACCATAGAGTACACATATTTAAAGACTTTATTCACCATAAACAGAGTACACATATTTAAAGACTTTATTCACCATAAACAGAGTACACATATTTAAAGACTTTATTCACCATAAACAGAGTACACATATTTAAAGACTTTATTCACCATAGAGTACACATATTTAAAGACTTTATTCACCATAAACAGAATACACATATTTAAAGACTTTATTCACCATAGAGTACACATATTTAAAGACTTTATTCACCATAGAGTACACATATTTAAAGACTTTATTCACCATAGAGTACACATATTTAAAGACTTTATTCACCATAAACAGAGTACACATATTTAAAGACTTTATTCACCATAAACAGAGTACACATATTTAAAGACTTTATTCACCATAGAGTACACATATTTAAAAGACTTTATTCACCATAGAGTACACATATTTAAAGACTCTATTCACCATAAACAGACTCCAGATCTTTATAGACTTTATTCACCATAAACAGAGGACACATATTTAAAGACTTTATTCACCATAAACAGAATACACATATTTAAAGCCTTTATTCACCATAGAGTACACATATTTAAAGACTTTATTCACCATAGACATATTTAAAGACTTTATTCACCATAGAGTACACATATTTAAAGACTTTATTCACCATAAACAGAGTACACATATTTAAAGACTTTATTCACCATAAACAGAGTACACATATTTAAAGACTTTATTCACCATAAACAGAGTACACATATTTAAAGACTTTATTCACCATAGAGTACACATATTTAAAGACTTTATTCACCATAAACAGAGTACACATATTTAAAGACTTTATTCACCATAGAGTACACATATTTAAAGACTTTATTCACCATAAACAGAGTACACATATTTAAAGACTTTATTCACCATAAACAGAGTACACATATTTAAAGACTTTATTCACCATAAACAGAGTACACATATTTAAAGACTTTATTCACCATAGAGTACACATATTTAAAGACTTTATTCACCATAAACAGAGTACACATATTTAAAGACTTTATTCACCATAAACAGAGTACACATATTTAAAGACTTTATTCACCATAAACAGAGTACACATATTTAAAGACTTTATTAACCATAAACAGAGTACACATATTTAAAGACTTTATTCACCATAGAGTAAACATATTTAAAGACTTTATTCACCATAAACAGAGTACACATATTTAAAGACTTTATTCACCATAAACAGAGTACACATATTTAAAGACTTTATTCACCATAAACAGAGTACACATATTTAAAGACTTTATTCACCATAGAGTACACATATTTAAAGACTTTATTCACCATAGAGTACACATATTTAAAGACTTTATTCACCATAAACAGAGTACACATATTTAAAGACTTTATTCACCATAAACAGAGTACACATATTTAAAGACTTTATTAACCATAGAGTCCACATATTTAAAGACTTTATTCACCATAGAGTACACATATTTAAAGACTTTATTCACCATAAACAGAGTACACATATTTAAAGACTTTATTAACCATAGAGTACACATATTTAAAGACTTTATTCACCATAGAGTACACATATTTAAAGACTTTATTCACCATAAACAGAGTACACATATTTAAAGACTTTATTAACCATAGAGTCCACATATTTAAAGACTTTATTCACCATAGAGTACACATATTTAAAGACTTTATTCACCATAAACAGAGTACACATATTTAAAGACTTTATTCACCATAGAGTACACATATTTAAAGACTTTATTCACCATAAACAGAGTACACATATTTAAAGACTTTATTCACCATAAACAGAGTACACATATTTAAAGACTTTATTCACCATAAACAGAGTACACATATTTAAAGACTTTATTAACCATAGAGTACACATATTTAAAGACTTTATTCACCATAAACAGAGTACACATATTTAAAGACTTTATTCACCATAAACAGAGTACACATATTTAAAGACTTTATTCACCATAGAGTACACATATTTAAAGACTTTATTCACCATAAACAGAGTACACATATTTAAAGACTTTATTCACCATAGAGTACACATATTTAAAGACTTTATTCACCATAAACAGAGTACACATATTTAAAGACTTTATTCACCATAAACAGAGTACACATATTTAAAGACTTTATTCACCATAGAGTACACATATTTAAAGACTTTATTCACCATAGAGTACACATATTTAAAGACTTTATTCACCATAGAGTACACATATTTAAAGACTTTATTCACCATAGAGTACACATATTTAAAGACTTTATTCACCATAAACAGAGCACACCCCTAGTAAAAAGACTTTATTCACCATAGAGTACACATATTTAAAGACTTTATTCACCATAAACAGAGTACACATATTTAAAGACTTTATTCACCATAAACAGAGTACACATATTTAAAGACTTTATTAACCATAGAGTACACATATTTAAAGACTTTATTCACCATAGAGTACACATATTTAAAGACTTTATTCACCATAAACAGAGTACACATATTTAAAGACTTTATTCACCATAGAGTACACATATTTAAAGACTTTATTCACCATAAACAGAGTACACATATTTAAAGACTTTATTCACCATAGAGTACACATATTTAAAGACTTTATTCACCATAAACAGAGTACACATATTTAAAGACTTTATTCACCATAGAGTACACATATTTAAAGACTTTATTCACCATAAACAGAGTACACATATTTAAAGACTTTATTCACCATAGAGTACACATATTTAAAGACTTTATTCACCATAAACAGAGTACACATATTTAAAGACTTTATTCACCATAGAGTACACATATTTAAAGACTTTATTCACCATAAACAGAGTACACATATTTAAAGACTTTATTCACCATAAACAGAGTACACATATTTAAAGACTTTATTCACCATAGAGTACACATATTTAAAGACTTTATTCACCAGAGTACACATATTTAAAGACTTTATTCACCATAGAGTACACATATTTAAAGACTTTATTCACCATAAACAGAGTACACATATTTAAAGACTTTATTCACCATAAACAGAGTACACATATTTAAAGACTTTATTCACCATAAACAGAGTACACATATTTAAAGACTTTATTCACCATAAACAGAGTCAACATATTTAAAGACTTTATTCACCATAGAGTACACATATGTAAAGACTTTATTCACCATAGAGTCCACATATTTAAAGACTTTATTCACCATAAACACAGTACACATATTTAAAGACTTTATTCACCATAGAGTACACATATGTAAAGACTTTATTCACCATAGAGTACACATATTTAAAGACTTTATTCACCATAAACAGAGTACACATATTTAAAGACTTTATTCACCATAAACAGAGTACACATATTTAAAGACTTTATTCACCATAAACAGAGTACACATATTTAAAGACTTTATTCACCATAAACAGAGTACACATATTTAAAGACTTTATTCACCATAAACAGAGTACACATATTTAAAGACTTTATTCACCATAAACAGAGTACACATATTTAAAGACTTTATTCACCATAAACAGAGTACACATATTTAAAGACTTTATTAACCATAGAGTCCACATATTTAAAGACTTTATTCACCATAGAGTACACATATTTAAAGACTTTATTCACCATAAACAGAGTACACATATTTAAAGACTTTATTCACCATAGAGTACACATATTTAAAGACTTTATTCACCATAAACAGAGTACACATATTTAAAGACTTTATTCACCATAAACAGAGTACACATATTTAAAGACTTTATTCACCATAGAGTACACATATTTAAAGACTTTATTCACCATAAACAGAGTACACATATTTAAAGACTTTATTCACCATAAACAGAGTACACATATTTAAAGACTTTATTCACCATAAACAGAGTACACATATTTAAAGACTTTATTCACCATAGAGTACACATATTTAAAGACTTTATTCACCATAAACAGAGTACACATATTTAAAGACTTTATTCACCATAGAGTACACATATTTAAAGACTTTATTCACCATAAACAGAATACACATATTTAAAGACTTTATTCACCATAGAGTACACATATTTAAAGACTTTATTCACCATAAACAGAGTACACATATTTAAAGACTTTATTCACCATAAACAGAGTACACATATTTAAAGACTTTATTCACCATAGAGTACACATATTTAAAGACTTTATTCACCATAAACAGAATACACATATTTAAAGACTTTATTCACCATAGAGTACACATATTTAAAGACTTTATTCACCATAGAGTACACATATTTAAAGACTTTATTCACCATAAACAGAGTACACATATTTAAAGACTTTATTCACCATAGAGTACACATATTTAAAGACTTTATTCACCATAAACAGAGTACACATATTTAAAGACTTTATTCACCATAGAGTACACATATTTAAAGACTTTATTCACCATAAACAGAATACACATATTTAAAGACTTTATTCACCATAGAGTAAACATATTTAAAGACTTTATTCACCATAGAGTACACATATTTAAAGACTTTATTCACCATAAACAGAGTACACATATTTAAAGACTTTATTCACCATAGAGTACACATATTTAAAGACTTTATTCACCATAAACAGAGTACACATATTTAAAGACTTTATTCACCATAAACAGAGTACACATATTTAAAGACTTTATTCACCATAGAGTACACATATTTAAAGACTTTATTCACCATAAACAGAGTACACATATTTAAAGACTTTATTCACCATAAACAGAGTCCACATATTTAAAGACTTTATTCACCATAAACAGAGTCCACATATTTAAAGACTTTATTCACCATAAACAGAGTACACATATTTAAAGACTTTATTCACCATAAACAGAGTACACATATTTAAAGACTTTATTCACCATAGAGTCAACATATTTAAAGACTTTATTCACCATAAACAGAGTACACATATTTAAAGACTTTATTCACCATAAACAGAGTACACATATTTAAAGACTTTATTCACCATAGAGTACACATATTTAAAGACTTTATTCACCATAAACAGAATACACATATTTAAAGACTTTATTCACCATAGAGTACACATATTTAAAGACTTTATTCACCATAGAGTACACATATTTAAAGACTTTATTCACCATAGAGTACACATATTTAAAGACTTTATTCACCATAGAGTACACATATTTAAAGACTTTATTCACCATAGAGTACACATATTTAAAGACTTTATTCACCATAGAGTACACATATTTAAAGACTTTATTCACCATAGAGTCCACATATTTAAAGACTTTATTCACCATAAACAGAGTACACATATTTAAAGACTTTATTCACCATAAACAGAGTACACATATTTAAAGACTTTATTCACCATAAACAGAGTACACATATTTAAAGACTTTATTCACCATAAACAGAGTACACATATTTAAAGACTTTATTCACCATAGAGTACACATATTTAAAGACTTTATTCACCATAAACAGAATACACATATTTAAAGACTTTATTCACCATAGAGTACACATATTTAAAGACTTTATTCACCATAGAGTACACATATTTAAAGACTTTATTCACCATAAACAGAGTACACATATTTAAAGACTTTATTCACCATAAACAGAGTACACATATTTAAAGACTTTATTAACCATAAACAGAGTACACATATTTAAAGACTTTATTCACCATAGAGTAAACATATTTAAAGACTTTATTCACCATAAACAGAGTACACATATTTAAAGACTTTATTCACCATAAACAGAGTACACATATTTAAAGACTTTATTCACCATAGAGTACACATATTTAAAGACTTTATTCACCATAAACAGAGTACACATATTTAAAGACTTTATTCACCATAAACAGAGTACACATATTTAAAGACTTTATTCACCATAAACAGAGTACACATATTTAAAGACTTTATTCACCATAGAGTACACATATTTAAAGACTTTATTCACCATAAACAGAATACACATATTTAAAGACTTTATTCACCATAGAGTACACATATTTAAAGACTTTATTCACCATAGAGTACACATATTTAAAGACTTTATTCACCATAGAGTACACATATTTAAAGACTTTATTCACCATAAACAGAGTACACATATTTAAAGACTTTATTCACCATAAACAGAGTACACATATTTAAAGACTTTATTCATACAGAGTACACATATTTAAAGACTTTATTCACCATAGAGTACACATATTTAAAGACTTTATTCACCATAAACAGAGTACACATATTTAAAGACTTTATTCACCATAAACAGAGTACACATATTTAAAGACTTTATTCACCATAAACAGAATACACATATTTAAAGACTTTATTCACCATAGAGTACACATATTTAAAGACTTTATTCACCATAGAGTACACATATTTAAAGACTTTATTCACCATAGAGTACACATATTTAAAGACTTTATTCACCATAAACAGAGTACACATATTTAAAGACTTTATTCACCATAAACAGAGTACACATATTTAAAGACTTTATTCACCATAAACAGAGTACACATATTTAAAGACTTTATTCACCATAGAGTACACATATTTAAAGACTTTATTCACCATAAACAGAGTACACATATTTAAAGACTTTATTCACCATAGAGTACACATATTTAAAGACTTTATTCACCATAAACAGAGTACACATATTTAAAGACTTTATTCACCATAAACAGAGTACACATATTTAAAGACTTTATTCACCATAAACAGAGTACACATATTTAAAGACTTTATTCACCATAGAGTACACATATTTAAAGACTTTATTCACCATAAACAGAGTACACATATTTAAAGACTTTATTCACCATAAACAGAGTACACATATTTAAAGACTTTATTCACCATAAACAGAGTACACATATTTAAAGACTTTATTAACCATAAACAGAGTACACATATTTAAAGACTTTATTCACCATAGAGTAAACATATTTAAAGACTTTATTCACCATAAACAGAGTACACATATTTAAAGACTTTATTCACCATAAACAGAGTACACATATTTAAAGACTTTATTCACCATAAACAGAGTACACATATTTAAAGACTTTATTCACCATAAACAGAGTACACATATTTAAAGACTTTATTCACCATAAACAGAGTACACATATTTAAAGACTTTATTCACCATAAACAGAGTACACATATTTAAAGACTTTATTCACCATAAACAGAGTACACATATTTAAAGACTTTATTCACCATAGAGTACACATATTTAAAGACTTTATTCACCATAAACAGAGTACACATATTTAAAGACTTTATTCACCATAAACAGAGTACACATATTTAAAGACTTTATTCACTATAGAGTACACATATTTAAAGACTTTTATTCACTATAGAGTACACATATTTAAAGACTTTATTCAATTATAAACAGAGTACACATATTTAAAGACTTTATTCACTATAGAGTACACATATTTAAAGACTTTATTCACTATAGAGTACACATATTTAAAGACTTTATTCACCATAAACAGAGTACACATATTTAAAGACTTTTATTCACCATAGAGTACACATATTTAAAGACTTTATTCACCATAAACAGAGTACACATATTTAAAGACTTTATTCACCATAAACAGAGTACACATATTTAAAGACTTTATTCAATTATAAACAGAGTACACATATTTAAAGACTTTATTCACCATAAACAGAGTACACATATTTAAAGACTTTATTCACTATAAACAGAGTACACATATTTAAAGACTTTATTCACCATAAACAGAGTACACATATTTAAAAGACTTTATTCACCATAGAGTACACATATTTAAAGACTTTTATTCAGAGTAGACATATTTAAAGACTTTTATTCACCATAAACAGAGTACACACATATTTAAAGACTTTATTCACCATAAACAGAGTACACATATTTAAAGACTTTATTCACCATAGAGTACACATATTTAAAGACTTTATTCACCATAAACAGAGTACACATATTTAAAGACTTTATTCACCATAAACAGAGTACACATATTTAAAGACTTTATTCACTATAAACAGAGTACACATATTTAAAGACTTTATTCACTATAAACAGAGTACACATATTTAAAGACTTTATTCACCATAGAGTAAACATATTTAAAGACTTTATTCACTATAAACAGAGTACACATATTTAAAGACTTTATTCACCATAAACAGAGTACACACATATTTAAAGACTTTATTCACCATAAACAGAATACACATATTTAAAGACTTTATTCACTACAGAGTACACATATTTAAAGACTTTATTCACTATAGAGTACACATATTTAAAGACTTTATTCACTATAAACAGAGTAATATATTTAAAGACTTTATTCACCATAAACAGAGTACACATATTTAAAGACTTTATTAACCATAGAGTACACATATTTAAAGACTTTATTCACCATAGAGTACACATATTTAAAGACTTTATTCACTATAAACAGAGTACACATATTTAAAGACTTTATTAACCATAGAGTACACATATTTAAAGACTTTATTCACCATAGAGTACACATATTTAAAGACTTTATTCACCATAAACAGAGTACACATATTTAAAGACTTTATTCACCATAGAGTCAACATATTTAAAGACTTTATTCACCATAGAGTACACATATTTAAAGACTTTATTCACCATAAACAGAGGACACATATTTAAAGACTTTATTCACCATAGAGTACACATATTTAAAGACTTTATTCACCATAAACAGAGTACACATATTTAAAGACTTTATTCACCATAAACAGAGTACACATATTTAAAGACTTTATTCACCATAAACAGAGTACACATATTTAAAGACTTTTATTCACCATAAACAGAGTACACATATTTAAAGACTTTATTCACCATAAAACAGAGTACACATATTTAAAGACTTTATTCACTATAAACAGAGTACACATATTTAAAGACTTTATTCACCATAAACAGAGTACACATATTTAAAGACTTTATTCACCATAAACAGAGTCAACATATTTAAAGACTTTATTCACCATAAACAGAGTCAACATATTTAAAGACTTTATTAACCATAAACAGAGTACACATATGTAAAGACTTTATTCACCATAAACAGAGTACACATATTTAAAGACTTTATTCACCATAGAGTACACATATTTAAAGACTTTATTCACCATAGAGTACACATATTTAAAGACTTTATTCACCATAGAGTACACATATTTAAAGACTTTATTCACCATAGAGTACACATATTTAAAGACTTTATTCACCATAAACAGAGTACACATATTTAAAGACTTTATTCACCATAGAGTACACATATTTAAAGACTTTATTCACCATAAACAGAGTACACATATTTAAAGACTTTATTCACCATAAACAGAGTACACATATTTAAAGACTTTATTAACCATAGAGTACACATATTTAAAGACTTTATTCACCATAGAGTACACATATTTAAAGACTTTATTCACCATAAACAGAGTACACATATTTAAAGACTTTATTCACCATAGAGTACACATATTTAAAGACTTTATTCACCATAAACAGAGTACACATATTTAAAGACTTTATTCACCATAGAGTACACATATTTAAAGACTTTATTCACCATAAACAGAGTACACATATTTAAAGACTTTATTCACCATAGAGTACACATATTTAAAGACTTTATTATAAACAGAGTACACATATTTAAAGACTTTATTCACTATAAACAGAGTCCACATATTTAAAGACTTTATTCACCATAAACAGAGTACACATATTTAAAGACTTTATTCACCATAGAGTACACATATTTAAAGACTTTATTCACCATAAACAGAGTACACATATTTAAAGACTTTATTCACCATAAACAGAGTACACATATTTAAAGACTTTATTCACCATAGAGTACACATATTTAAAGACTTTATTCACCATATAGAGTACACATATTTAAAAGACTTTATTCACAGAGTACACATATTTAAAGACTTTATTCACCATAAAAAACAGAGTACACATATTTAAAGACTTTATTCACCATAAACAGAGTACACATATTTAAAGACTTTTATTCACCATAAACAGAGTACACATATTTAAAGACTTTATTCACCATAAACAGAGTCCACATATTTAAAGACTTTATTCACCATAGAGTACACATATTTAAAGACTTTTATTCACCATAAACAGAGTACACATATTTAAAGACTTTTATTCACTATAAACAGAGTACACATATTTAAAGACTTTATTCACCATAGAGTACACATATTTAAAGACTTTATTCACCATAGAGTACACATATTTAAAGACTTTTATTCACTATAAACAGAGTACACATATTTAAAGACTTTATTCACCATAAACAGAGTACACATATTTAAAAGACTTTATTCACCATAAAACAGAGTACACATATTTAAAGAATTTATTCACCATAAACAGAGTACACATATTTAAAGACTTTATTCACCATAAACAGAGTACACATATTTAAAGACTTTATTCACCATAAACAGAGTACACATATTTAAAGACTTTATTCACCATAAACAGAGTACACATATTTAAAGACTTTATTAACCATAGAGTCCACATATTTAAAGACTTTATTCTCCATAGAGTACACATATTTAAAGACTTTATTCACCATAAACAGAGTACACATATTTAAAGACTTTATTCACCATAGAGTACACATATTTAAAGACTTTATTCACCATAAACAGAGTACATATTTAAAGACTTTATTCACTATAAACAGAGTACACATATTTAAAGACTTTATTCACCATAGAGTACACATATTTAAAGACTTTATTCACCATAAACAGAGTACACATATTTAAAGACTTTATTCACCATAAACAGAGTACACATATTTAAAGACTTTATTCACCATAAACAGAGTACACATATTTAAAGACTTTATTCACCATAGAGTACACATATTTAAAGACTTTATTCACCATAAACAGAGTACACATATTTAAAGACTTTATTCACCATAGAGTACACATATTTAAAGACTTTATTCACCATAAACAGAATACACATATTTAAAGACTTTATTCACCATAGAGTACACATATTTAAAGACTTTATTCACCATAAACAGAGTACACATATTTAAAGACTTTATTCACCATAAACAGAGTACACATATTTAAAGACTTTATTCACCATAGAGTACACATATTTAAAGACTTTATTCACCATAAACAGAATACACATATTTAAAGACTTTTATTCACCATAGAGTACACATATTTAAAGACTTTATTCACCATAGAGTACACATATTTAAAGACTTTATTCACCATAAACAGAGTACACATATTTAAAGACTTTATTCACCATAGAGTACACATATTTAAAGACTTTATTCACCATAAACAGAGTACACATATTTAAAGACTTTATTCACCATAGAGTACACATATTTAAAGACTTTATTCACCATAAACAGAATACACATATTTAAAGACTTTATTCACCATAGAGTAAACATATTTAAAGACTTTATTCACCATAGAGTACACATATTTAAAGACTTTATTCACCATAAACAGAGTACACATATTTAAAGACTTTTATTCACCATAGAGTACACATATTTAAAGACTTTCATTATAAACAGAGTACACATATTTAAAGACTTTTATTCACCATAAACAGAGTACACATATTTAAAGACTTTATTCACCATAGAGTACACATATTTAAAGACTTTATTCACCATAAACAGAGTACACATATTTAAAGACTTTATTCACCATAAACAGAGTCCACATATTTAAAGACTTTATTCACCATAAACAGAGTCCACATATTTAAAGACTTTATTCACCATAAACAGAGTACACATATTTAAAGACTTTATTCACCATAAACAGAGTACACATATTTAAAGACTTTATTCACCATAGAGTACACATATTTAAAGACTTTATTCACCATAAACAGAGTACACATATTTAAAGACTTTATTCACCATAAACAGAGTACACATATTTAAAGACTTTATTCACCATAGAGTACACATATTTAAAGACTTTATTCACCATAAACAGAGTACACATATTTAAAGACTTTATTCACCATAGAGTACACATATTTAAAGACTTTATTCACCATAGAGTACACATATTTAAAGACTTTATTCACCATAGAGTACACATATTTAAAGACTTTATTCACCATAGAGTACACATATTTAAAGACTTTATTCACCATAGAGTACACATATTTAAAGACTTTATTCACCATAGAGTACACATATTTAAAGACTTTATTCACCATAGAGTCCACATATTTAAAGACTTTATTCACCATAAACAGAGTACACATATTTAAAGACTTTATTCACCATAAACAGAGTACACATATTTAAAGACTTTATTCACCATAAACAGAGTACACATATTTAAAGACTTTATTCACCATAAACAGAGTACACATATTTAAAGACTTTATTCACCATAGAGTACAAATATTTTAAGACTTTATTCACCATAAACAGAGTACACATATTTAAAGACTTTATTCACCATAGAGTACACATATATTTAAAGACTTTATTCACCTTAAACAGAGTACACATATTTAAAGACTTTATTCACCTTAAACAGAGTACACATATTTAAAGACTTTATTCACCATAAACAGAGTACACATATTTAAAGACTTTATTAACCATAAACAGAGTACACATATTTAAAGACTTTATTCACCATAGAGTAAACATATTTAAAGACTTTATTCACCATAAACAGAGTACACATATTTAAAGACTTTATTCACCATAAACAGAGTACACATATTTAAAGACTTTATTCACCATAGAGTACACATATTTAAAGACTTTTATTCAATAAACAGAGTACACATATTTAAAGACTTTATTCACCATAAACAGAGTACACATATTTAAAGACTTTATTCACCATAAACAGAGTACACATATTTAAAGACTTTATTCACCATAGAGTACACATATTTAAAGACTTTATTCACCATAAACAGAATACACATATTTAAAGACTTTATTCACTATAGAGTACACATATTTAAAGACTTTATTCACCATAGAGTACACATATTTAAAGACTTTATTCACCATAGAGTACACATATTTAAAGACTTTATTCACCATAAACAGAGCATATTTTAAAGACTTTATTCACCATAAACAGAGTACACATATTTAAAGACTTTATTCACCATAGAGTACACATATTTAAAGACTTTATTCACCATAGAGTACACATATTTAAAGACTTTATTCACCATAAACAGAGTACACATATTTAAAGACTTTATTCACCATAAAACAGAGTACACATATTTAAAGACTTTATTCACCATAAACAGAATACACATATTTAAAGACTTTATTCACCATAGAGTCACATATTTAAAGACTTTATTCACTATAGAGTACACATATTTAAAGACTTTATTCACCATAGAGTACACATATTTAAAGACTTTATTCACCATAAACAGAGTACACATATTTAAAGACTTTATTCACCATAAACAGAGTACACATATTTAAAGACTTTATTCACCATAAACAGAGTACACATATTTAAAAGACTTTATTCACCATAGAGTACACATATTTAAAGACTTTATTCACCATAAAACAGAGTACACATATTTAAAGACTTTATTCACCATAGAGTACACATATTTAAAGACTTTATTCACCATAAACAGAGTACACATATTTAAAGACTTTATTCACCTTAAACAGAGTACACATATTTAAAGACTTTATTCACCATAAACAGAGTACACATATTTAAAGACTTTATTCACCATAGAGTACACATATTTAAAGACTTTATTCACCATAAACAGAGTACACATATTTAAAGACTTTATTCACCATAAACAGAGTATTTAAAAGACTTTATTCACCATAAACAGAGTACACATATTTAAAGACTTTATTAACCATAAACAGAGTACACATATTTAAAGACTTTTATTCACCATAAACAGAGTAAACATATTTAAAGACTTTATTCACCATATAAACAGAGTACACATATTTAAAGACTTTATTCACCATAAACAGAGTACACATATTTAAAGACTTTATTCACCATAAACAGAGTACACATATTTAAAGACTTTATTCACCATAGAGTACACATATGTAAAGACTTTATTCACCATAGAGTACACATATTTAAAGACTTTATTCACCATAAACAGAGTACACATATTTAAAGACTTTATTCACCATAAACAGAGTACACATATTTAAAGACTTTATTCACCATAGAGTACACATATTTAAAGACTTTATTCACCATAGAGTACACATATTTAAAGACTTTATTCACCATAAACAGAGTACACATATTTAAAGACTTTATTCACCATAGAGTACACATATTTAAAGACTTTATTCACCATAGAGTACACATATTTAAAGACTTTATTCACCATAAACAGAGTACACATATTTAAAGACTTTATTAACCATAGAGTCCACATATTTAAAGACTTTATTCACCATAGAGTACACATATTTAAAGACTTTATTCACCATAAACAGAGTACACATATTTAAAGACTTTATTCACCATAGAGTACACATATTTAAAGACTTTATTCACCATAAACAGAGTACACATATTTAAAGACTTTATTCACCATAAACAGAGTACACATATTTAAAGACTTTATTCACCATAAACAGAGTACACATATTTAAAGACTTTATTAACCATAGAGTACACATATTTAAAGACTTTATTCACCATAAACAGAGTACACATATTTAAAGACTTTATTCACCATAAACAGAGTACACATATTTAAAGACTTTATTCACCATATAGAGTACACATATTTAAAGACTTTATTCACCATAAACAGAGTACACATATTTAAAGACTTTATTCACCATAGAGTACACATATTTAAAGACTTTATTCACCATAAACAGAGTACACATATTTAAAGACTTTATTCACCATAAACAGAGTACACATATTTAAAGACTTTATTCACTATAGAGTACACATATTTAAAGACTTTATTCACCATAGAGTACACATATTTAAAGACTTTATTCACCATAAACAGAGTACACATATTTAAAGACTTTATTCACCATAGAGTACACATATTTAAAGACTTTATTCACCATAAACAGAGTACACATATTTAAAGACTTTATTCACCATAGAGTACACATATTTAAAGACTTTATTCACCATAAACAGAGTACACATATTTAAAGACTTTATTCACCATAAACAGAGTACACATATTTAAAGACTTTATTCACCATAGAGTACACATATTTAAAGACTTTATTCACCATAGAGTACACATATTTAAAGACTTTATTCACCATAAACAGAGTACACATATTTAAAGACTTTATTCACCATACAGAGTACACATATTTAAAGACTTTATTCACCATAAACAGAGTACACATATTTAAAGACTTTATTCACCATAGAGTACACATATTTAAAGACTTTATTCACCATAAACAGAGTACACATATTTAAAGACTTTATTCACCATAGAGTACACATATTTAAAGACTTTATTCACCATAAACAGAGTACACATATTTAAAGACTTTATTCACCATAGAGTACACATATTTAAAGACTTTATTCACCATAAACAGAGTACACATATTTAAAGACTTTATTCACCATAGAGTACACATATTTAAAGACTTTATTCACCATAAACAGAGTACACATATTTAAAGACTTTATTCACCATAAACAGAGTACACATATTTAAAGACTTTATTCACCATAGAGTACACATATTTAAAGACTTTATTCACCATAGAGTACACATATTTAAAGACTTTATTCACCATAGAGTACACATATTTAAAGACTTTATTCACCATAAACAGAGTACACATATTTAAAGACTTTATTCACCATAAACAGAGTACACATATTTAAAGACTTTATTCACTATAAACAGAGTACACATATTTAAAGACTTTATTCACCATAGAGTCAACATATTTAAAGACTTTATTCACCATAAACAGAGTACACATATTTAAAGACTTTATTCACCATAAACAGAGTACACATATTTAAAGACTTTATTCACCTTAAACAGAGTACACATATTTAAAGACTTTATTCACCTTAAACAGAGTACACATATTTAAAGACTTTATTCACCTTAAACAGAGTACACATATTTAAAGACTTTATTCACCTTAAACAGAGTACACATATTTAAAGACTTTATTCACCTTAAACAGAGTACATATTTAAAGACTTTATTCACCATAGAGTACACATATTTAAAGACTTTATTCACCATAGAGTACACATATTTAAAGACTTTATTCACCATAAACAGAGTACACATATTTAAAGACTTTATTAACCATAAACAGAGTACACATATTTAAAGACTTTATTCACCATAGAGTACACATATTTAAAGACTTTATTCACCATAAACAGAGTACACATATTTAAAGACTTTATTCACCATAGAGTACACATATTTAAAGACTTTATTCACCATAGAGTACACATATTTAAAGACTTTATTCACCTTAAACAGAGTACACATATTTAAAGACTTTATTCACCTTAAACAGAGTACACATATTTAAAGACTTTATTCACCTTAAACAGAGTACACATATTTAAAGACTTTATTCACCTTAAACAGAGTACACATATTTAAAGACTTTATTAACCATAAACAGAGTACACATATGTAAAGACTTTATTCACCATAAACAGAGTACACATATTTAAAGACTTTATTCACCATAAACAGAGTACACATATTTAAAGACTTTATTCACCATAAACAGAGTACACATATTTAAAGACTTTATTCACCATAAACAGAGTACACATATTTAAAGACTTTATTCACCTTAAACAGAGTACACATATTTAAAGACTTTATTCACCATAAACAGAGTACACATATTTAAAGACTTTATTCACCATAAACAGAGTACACATATTTAAAGACTTTATTCACCATAAACAGAGTACACATATTTAAAGACTTTATTCACCATAAACAGAGTACACATATTTAAAGACTTTACTCACCATAAACAGTACACATATTTAAAGACTTTATTCACCATAAACAGAGTACACATATTTAAAGACTTTATTCACCATAAACAGAGTACACATATTTAAAGACTTTATTCACCATAAACAGAGTACACATATTTAAAGACTTTATTCACCATAAACAGAGTACACATATTTAAAGACTTTATTCACCATAAACAGAGTACACATATTTAAATACTTTATTCATAAACAGAGTACACATATTTAAAGACTTTATTCACCATAGAGTACACATATTTAAAGACTTTATTCACCATAAACAGAGTACACATATTTAAAGACTTTATTCACCATAGAGTACACATATTTAAAGACTTTATTCACCATAAACAGAGTACACATATTTAAAGACTTTATTCACCATAAACAGAGTACACATATTTAAAGACTTTATTCACCATAAACAGAGTACACATATTTAAAGACTTTATTCACCATAAACAGAGTACACATATTTAAAGACTTTATTCACCATAAACAGAGTACACATATTTAAAGACTTTATTCACCATAAACAGAGTACACATATTTAAAGACTTTATTCACCATAAACAGAGTACACATATTTAAAGACTTTATTCACCATAGAGTACACATATTTAAAGACTTTATTCACCATAAACAGAGTACACATATTTAAAGACTTTATTCACCATAGAGTACACATATTTAAAGACTTTATTCACCATAAACAGAGTACACATATTTAAAGACTTTATTCACCATAAACAGAGTACACATATTTAAAGACTTTATTCACCATAAACAGAGTACACATATTTAAAGACTTTATTCACCATAGAGTACACATATTTAAAGACTTTATTCACCATAGAGTACACATATTTAAAGACTTTATTCACCATAAACAGAGTACACATATTTAAAGACTTTATTCACCATAAACAGAGTACACATATTTAAAGACTTTATTCACCATAAACAGAGTACACATATTTAAAGACTTTATTCACCATAAACAGAGTACACATATTTAAAGACTTTATTCACCATAAACAGAGTACACATATTTAAAGACTTTATTCACCATAAACAGAGTACACATATTTAAAGACTTTATTCACCATAAACAGAGTACACATATTTAAAGACTTTATTCACCATAAACAGAGTACACATATTTAAAGACTTTATTCACCATAGAGTACACATATTTAAAGACTTTATTCACCATAAACAGAGTACACATATTTAAAGACTTTATTCACCATAAACAGAGTACACATATTTAAAGACTTTATTCACCATAAACAGAGTACACATATTTAAAGACTTTATTCACCATAGAGTACACATATTTAAAGACTTTATTCACCATAAACAGAGTACACATATTTAAAGACTTTATTCACCATAAACAGAGTACACATATTTAAAGACTTTATTCACCATAAACAGTACACATATTTAAAGACTTTATTCACCATAAACAGAGTACACATATTTAAAGACTTTATTCACCATAAACAGAGTACACATATTTAAAGACTTTATTCACCATAAACAGAGTACACATATTTAAAGACTTTATTCACCATAAACAGAGTACACATATTTAAAGACTTTATTCACCATAAACAGAGTACACATATTTAAAGACTTTATTCACCATAAACAGAGTACACATATTTAAAGACTTTATTCACCATAGAGTACACATATTTAAAGACTTTATTCACCATAAACAGAGTACACATATTTAAAGACTTTATTCACCATAAACAGAGTACACATATTTAAAGACTTTATTCACCATAAACAGAGTACACATATTTAAAGACTTTATTCACCATAGAGTACACATATTTAAAGACTTTATTCACCATAAACAGAGTACACATATTTAAAGACTTTATTCACCATAGAGTACACATATTTAAAGACTTTATTCACCATAGAGTACACATATTTAAAGACTTTATTCACCATAAACAGAGTACACATATTTAAAGACTTTATTCACCATAGAGTACACATATTTAAAGACTTTATTCACCATAAACAGAGTACACATATTTAAAGACTTTATTCACCATAAACAGAGTACACATATTTAAAGACTTTATTCACCATAAACAGAGTACACATATTTAAAGACTTTATTCACCATAGAGTACACATATTTAAAGACTTTATTCACCATAGAGTACACATATTTAAAGACTTTATTCACCATAAACAGAGTACACATATTTAAAGACTTTATTCACCATAGAGTACACATATTTAAAGACTTTATTCACCATAAACAGAGTACACATATTTAAAGACTTTATTCACCATAAACAGAGTACACATATTTAAAGACTTTATTCACCATAAACAGAGTACACATATTTAAAGACTTTATTCACCATAAACAGAGTACACATATTTAAAGACTTTATTCACCATAAACAGAGTACACATATTTAAAGACTTTATTCACCATAGAGTACACATATTTAAAGACTTTATTCACCATAAACAGAGTACACATATTTAAAGACTTTATTCACCATAAACAGAGTACACATATTTAAAGACTTTATTCACCATAGAGTACACATATTTAAAGACTTTATTCACCATAAACAGAGTACACATATTTAAAGACTTTATTCACCATAAACAGAGTACACATATTTAAAGACTTTATTCACCATAAACAGAGTACACATATTTAAAGACTTTATTCACCATAGAGTACACATATTTAAAGACTTTATTCACCATAAACAGAGTACACATATTTAAAGACTTTATTCACCATAAACAGAGTACACATATTTAAAGACTTTATTCACCATAAACAGAGTACACATATTTAAAGACTTTATTCACCATAGAGTACACATATTTAAAGACTTTATTCACCATAGAGTACACATATTTAAAGACTTTATTCACCATAAACAGAGTACACATATTTAAAGACTTTATTCACCATAGAGTACACATATTTAAAGACTTTATTCACCATAAACAGAGTACACATATTTAAAGACTTTATTCACCATAGAGTACACATATTTAAAGACTTTATTCACCATAAACAGAGTACACATATTTAAAGACTTTATTCACCATAGAGTACACATATTTAAAGACTTTATTCACCATAGAGTACACATATTTAAAGACTTTATTCACCCAGAGTACACATATTTAAAGACTTTATTCACCATAAACAGAGTACACATATTTAAAGACTTTATTCACCATAAACAGAGTACACATATTTAAAGACTTTATTCACCATAAACAGAGTACACATATTTAAAGACTTTATTCACCATAGAGTACACATATTTAAAGACTTTATTCACCATAGAGTACACATATTTAAAGACTTTATTCACCATAGAGTACACATATTTAAAGACTTTATTCACCATAGAGTACACATATTTAAAGACTTTATTCACCATAGAGTACACATATTTAAAGACTTTATTCACCATAAACAGAGTACACATATTTAAAGACTTTATTCACCATAGAGTACACATATTTAAAGACTTTATTCACCATAAACAGAGTACACATATTTAAAGACTTTATTAACCACAGAGTACACATATTTAAAGACTTTATTCACCATAAACAGAGTACACATATTTAAAGACTTTATTCACCATAAACAGAGTACACATATTTAAAGACTTTATTCACCATAGAGTACACATATTTAAAGACTTTATTCACCATAAACAGAGTACACATATTTAAAGACTTTATTCACCAGAGTACACATATTTAAAGACTTTATTCACCATAGAGTACACATATTTAAAGACTTTATTCACCATAAACAGAGTACACATATTTAAAGACTTTATTCACCATAAACAGAGTACACATATTTAAAGACTTTATTCACCATAAACAGAGTACACATATTTAAAGACTTTATTCACCATAAACAGAGTACACATATTTAAAGACTTTATTCACCATAAACAGAGTACACATATTTAAAGACTTTATTCACCATAAACAGAGTACACATATTTAAAGACTTTATTCACCATAAACAGAGTACACATATTTAAAGACTTTATTCACCATAAACAGAGTACACATATTTAAAGACTTTATTCACCATAAACAGAGTACACATATTTAAAGACTTTATTCACCATAAACAGAGTACACATATTTAAAGACTTTATTCACCATAAACAGAGTACACATATTTAAAGACTTTATTCACCATAGAGTACACATATTTAAAGACTTTATTCACCATAAACAGAGTACACATATTTAAAGACTTTATTCACCATAAACAGAGTACACATATTTAAAGACTTTATTCACCATAGAGTACACATATTTAAAGACTTTATTCACCATAGAGTACACATATTTAAAGACTTTATTCACCATAGAGTACACATATTTAAAGACTTTATTCACCATAAACAGAGTACACATATTTAAAGACTTTATTCACCATAGAGTACACATATTTAAAGACTTTATTCACCATAAACAGAGTACACATATTTAAAGACTTTATTCACCATAAACAGAGTACACATATTTAAAGACTTTATTCACCATAAACAGAGTACACATATTTAAAGACTTTATTCACCATAAACAGAGTACACATATTTAAAGACTTTATTCACCATAAACAGAGTACACATATTTAAAGACTTTATTCACCATAAACAGAGTACACATATTTAAAGACTTTATTCACCTTAAACAGAGTACACATATTTAAAGACTTTATTCACCATAAACAGAGTACACATATTTAAAGACTTTATTCACCATAAACAGAGTACACATATTTAAAGACTTTATTCACCATAAACAGAGTACACATATGTAAAGACTTTATTCACCATAAACAGAGTACACATATTTAAAGACTTTATTCACCTTAAACAGAGTACACATATTTAAAGACTTTATTCACCTTAAACAGAGTACACATATTTAAAGACTTTATTCACCATAAACAGAGTACACATATTTAAAGACTTTATTCACCATAAACAGAGTACACATATTTAAAGACTTTATTCACCATAAACAGAGTACACATATTTAAAGACTTTATTCACCATAAACAGAGTACACATATTTAAAGACTTTATTCACCATAAACAGAGTACACATATTTAAAGACTTTATTCACCATAAACAGAGTACACATATTTAAAGACTTTATTCACCATAAACAGAGTACACATATTTAAAGACTTTATTCACCATAAACAGAGTACACATATTTAAAGACTTTATTCACCATAAACAGAGTACACATATTTAAAGACTTTATTCACCATAGAGTACACATATTTAAAGACTTTATTCACCATAGAGTACACATATTTAAAGACTTTATTCACCATAAACAGAGTACACATATTTAAAGACTTTATTCACCATAAACAGAGTACACATATTTAAAGACTTTATTCACCATAAACAGAGTACACATATTTAAAGACTTTATTCACCATAAACAGAGTACACATATTTAAAGACTTTATTCACCATAAACAGAGTACACATATTTAAAGACTTTATTCACCATAGAGTACACATATTTAAAGACTTTATTCACCATAAACAGAGTACACATATTTAAAGACTTTATTCACCATAAACAGAGTACACATATTTAAAGACTTTATTCACCATAAACAGAGTACATATATTTAAAGACTTTATTCACCATAAACAGAGTACACATATTTAAAGACTTTATTCACCATAAACAGAGTACACATATTTAAAGACTTTATTCACCATAAACAGAGTACACATATTTAAAGACTTTATTCACCATAAACAGAGTACACATATTTAAAGACTTTATTCACCATAAACAGAGTACACATATTTAAAGACTTTATTCACCATAAACAGAGTACACATATTTAAAGACTTTATTCACCATAAACAGAGTCAACATATTTAAAGACTTTATTCACCATAAACAGAGTACACATATTTAAAGACTTTATTAACCATAAACAGAGTACACATATTTAAAGACTTTATTCACCATAAACAGAGTACACATATTTAAAGACTTTATTCACCATAAACAGAGTACACATATTTAAAGACTTTATTCACCATAAACAGAGTACACATATTTAAAGACTTTATTCACCATAAACAGAGTACACATATTTAAAGACTTTATTCACCATAAACAGAGTACACATATTTAAAGACTTTATTCACCATAAACAGAGTACACATATTTGAAGACTTTATTCACTATAAACAGAGTACACATATTTAAAGACTTTATTCACCATAAACAGAGTACACATATTTAAAGACTTTATTCTATAAACAGAGTACACATATTTAAAGACTTTATTCACCATAAACAGAGTACACATATTTAAAGACTTTATTCACCATAAACATAGAGTACACATATTTAAAGACTTTATTCACCATAGAGTACACATATTTAAAGACTTTATTCACCATAAACAGAGTACACATATTTAAAGACTTTATTCACCATAAACAGAGTACACATATTTAAAGACTTTATTCACCATAAACAGAGTACACATATTTAAAGACTTTATTCACCATAAACAGAGTACACATATTTAAAGACTTTATTCACCATAGAGTACACATATTTAAAGACTTTATTCACCATAAACAGAGTACACATATTTAAAGACTTTATTCACCATAGAGTACACATATTTAAAGACTTTATTCACCATAAGAGTACACATATTTAAAGACTTTATTCACCATAAACAGAGTACACATATTTAAAGACTTTATTCACCATAAACAGAGTACACATATTTAAAGACTTTATTCACCATAAACAGAGTACACATATTTAAAGACTTTATTCACCATAAACAGAGTACACATATTTAAAGACTTTATTCACCATAGAGTACACATATTTAAAGACTTTATTCACCATAAACAGAGTACACATATTTAAAGACTTTATTCACTACAGAGTACACATATTTAAAGACTTTATTCACCATAGAGTACACATATTTAAAGACTTTATTCACCATAGAGTACACATATTTAAAGACTTTATTAAACAGAGTACACATATTTAAAGACTTTATTCACCATAAACAGAGTACACATATTTAAAGACTTTATTCACATAAACAGAGTACACATATTTAAAGACTTTATTCACCATAAACAGAGTACACATATTTAAAGACTTTATTCACCATAAAGTACACATATTTAAAGACTTTATTCACCATAAACAGAGTACACATATTTAAAGACTTTATTCACCATAGAGTACACATATTTAAAGACTTTATTCACCATAGAGTACACATATTTAAAGACTTTATTCACCATAAACAGAGTACACATATTTAAAGACTTTATTCACCATAGAGTACACATATTTAAAGACTTTATTCACCATAGAGTACACATATTTAAAGACTTTATTCACCATAAACAGAGTACACATATTTAAAGACTTTATTCACCATAGAGTACACATATTTAAAGACTTTATTCACCATAAACAGAGTACACATATTTAAAGACTTTATTCACCATAGAGTACACATATTTAAAGACTTTATTCACCATAGAGTACACATATTTAAAGACTTTATTCACCATAAACAGAGTACACATATTTAAAGACTTTATTCACCATAGAGTACACATATTTAAAGACTTTATTCACCATAAACAGAGTACACATATTTAAAGACTTTATTCACCATAAACAGAGTACACATATTTAAAGACTTTATTCAGTCAGACCACATTTTCAGAGTACACATATTTAAAGACTTTATTCACCATAGAGTACACATATTTAAAGACTTTATTCACCATATAGACAAACACATATTTAAAGACTTTATTCACCATAGAGTACACATATTTAAAGACTTTATTCACCATAAACAGAGTACACATATTTAAAGACTTTATTCACCATAGAGTACACATATTTAAAGACTTTATTCACCATAAAGTACACATATTTAAAGACTTTATTCACCATAAACAGAGTACACATATTTAAAGACTTTATTCACCATAGAGTACACATATTTAAAGACTTTATTCACCATAAGTACATATTTAAAGACTTTATTCACCATAGAGTACACATATTTAAAGACTTTATTCACCATAAAAGTCACATATTTAAGACTTTATTCACCATAGAGTACACATATTTAAAGACTTTATTCACCATAGAGTACACATATTTAAAGACTTTATTCACCATAGAGTACACATATTTAAAAGACTTTATTCACCATAGAGTACACATATTTAAAGACTTTATTCACCATAGAGTACACATATTTAAAGACTTTATTCACCATAAACAGAGTACACATATTTAAAGACTTTATTCACCATAAACAGAGTACACATATTTAAAGACTTTATTCACCATATAGCTGTACACATATTTAAAGACTTTATTCACCATAAACAGAGTACACATATTTAAAGACTTTATTCACCATAGAGTACACATATTTAAAGACTTTATTCACCATAAACAGAGTACACATATTTAAAGACTTTATTCACCATAGAGTACACATATTTAAAGACTTTATTCACCATATAGAGTACACATATTTAAAGACTTTATTCACCATAGTACACATATTTAAAGACTTTATTCACCATAAACAGAGTACACATATTTAAAGACTTTATTCACCATAAATAGAGTACACATATTTAAAGACTTTATTCACCATATAGAGTACACATATTTAAAGACTTTATTCACCATAAACAGAGTACACATATTTAAAGACTTTATTCACCATAGAGTACACATATTTAAAGACTTTATTCACCATAAACAGTACACATATTTAAAGACTTTATTCACCATAAACAGAGTACACATATTTAAAGACTTTATTCACCATAAACAGAGGCCATATTTAAAGACTTTATTCACCATAAAAGACATATTTAAAGACTTTATTCACCATGAGTACACATATTTAAAGACTTTATTCACCATAAACAGAGTACACATATTTAAAGACTTTATTATTCACCATAAGACAGATGCTTATTAAATAATCATAAAATAGTACACATATTTAAAGACTTTATTCACCATAAAAGTGACAATAAGTATTTATTTAAAGACTTTATTCACCATAAACAGAATACACATATTTAAAGACTTTATTCACCATATAGAGTACATATTTATTCACCATAAACAGAGTAGTACATTCACCATAGATATTATTAAAAAAAAACATACAGTTATTTAAAATAAAGACTTTATTCTAACAGAAAGAGAATCACAAATTTAAAGACTTTATTCATAATATTTATTCTACACATTAATTCACCATAATATTAAAGACTTTAAACACCATATTATTAAATTACATTCCACATATTTACACATATTTAAAAAGTTTATTCACCATATGGTTATTCACATTTTAGTCCATATATATACAAATATAAAATACACATATGTATATATTTATATACATAAAAGATGTAATCTCACCTGGCACTTTGGATTGATTCCCATCAGGAAAATTTAAATTCCAGTTTAGTGTAACAGATAAACAAATATTTATGAACAGATAACAAGAGTAGATTTAGTGACACAGCCACAGAATATAATCACTAAAGTCAGAAGTAAACAGGTCCAAAACAGCCTTGTAAATATGGGAAAAAATGGCCGCCTGACTGATACAAACATGGCCATAAATCAGCTGTGTTCATGTCTGAGTCACAGAATGAAGCTAAAATAAACCATGACTTTAAATTATACCGACATCGTGTGCAGAGGCGACTGGCGTCGTCCAAAATGTGCATCAGTTTGTCGAGTGTCCTCTTCTCTGATTCCGTCTGATCAGTTTGTCTGCAGATCAATCACTGAATTATTATCCAATTATTAAATCTGATTACACTCTAAAAAAAGTCTGAAAAAAATGGTAAATTAGATTTTTTTTCTTAGAAAGCTCCAAAATGTGTGATACGGAGTGGAGAGATGGAGGATGTTTAGACTGTACCAGTACAGTCTATTTATTTATTTTCTTTTTAATACAAATATACATATTAAAGTATATGTGTATAAGCTGTTTATGACACGGCCATATCTGTCATGTGTATGGGTAGAAGTTCTTAATTTTGGTTTATTGATATAATCGTTTATTATTTCCTTTTTTAAAAAAAGGGGAAAAAAGAAGGAAGGAGAGGAGGGAAGAAGGGAAAGAAAGAAGGAAAAAAGGACAAATGGGAGAAAAGAGAAAGGAAAAAAGGGAAAAATTAAAGCTTTTAAAGATATATATATATATATATATTTATTTTATTTATTACTATCGATAACTAAACCTGTTTTAGAAGTCATGTTTTTGGCCTGTTATTGTTCTGGTACTGATGTTTTAGCTGCAGTCATTAAGCCTGCGTCCACTGCAGAAAGGACGTTGTTGTACTTTAACAACCAAGGACAGGGAAGCAGGGGGATGACAGTTTCTTTTGTTTTTGTTTTTTTATTTGTTTAAATTTTCTTGTTTGTTGTAAGTGTATGTTTGATGGGCATTGTTTGCCTATTTTGTCAGTTCACGTCTTGAAAACAAAGAAAATTGTTAATCACAAAAAGAAAATCAGATTTTTCTCTCGTTACTTCCTCTTTAGTTATTCCTTTTCATAAACAAACGTCATAAATCCTCTTAACAAACCTTTCTGATGGCCCAATGCTCTCTCTGCAGGACTCTTCTCAGCTGAAGGACCTGTGGAAGAAGATCTGCCACAACAGCACGGGGATGGAGTTTCAGGACCACCGGTACTGGCTCAGGACTTACCCCAACTGCATTGTGGGAAAGGAGCTGGTTAACTGGCTGCTGAGGAACGGGACGATCTCCACCAGGTGATGATTTGTGTTTGTATGATGGAGTGTGTGGCAGGTTTGTCTTATGTTTTGTCTTATCTTCATTCTCGTTCAGATTTAACAAGTTATTGTCAAATCTGCTTTAGAAATAGATTTAAGTTTTTGAACTTCTAACTTAAAGGTGTGGTGGGTAGAAGCAGCTGGAACGGTGAATTTAGGATTAGGGGTGAGTATTGACAAGAACTTTACAATAAGTACCACGATATTTGGGTCATGATACAATAATACTACAATATAGTGATATTAAACAGATAACTAAGAAGAACTGGAGGTGGTATCTGTAAATCACACAATATCACTCAAAACTGAAAGTACAAGTCAAGTCAGTAAAAAGATCTCATATTTCTCTCGTCTCTGTCTGAACTGTTCATACATGTCGCTTAAGTGCCTGTGTTACTGAAAACAGACAGTATGAGGAAATAAAGTGCACAAATTATTCATTGGGCAAATAAACTAATGTTCCCGGTGTAGCGTACATTGACTGGATGATCCAAATACTTGAATTCTTTTTTAATTTTATTTCCAACTCTGATAAAATATGACTTTTTTTTTTTTAAATCTTTATCAAGCTTTGAAATATTGATTTTATATCAAAGGTCAAAATATCGCGGTATATTGCTATGCAGATATTTTTCACACCTCTGTATAGAATATAATGTTTCTGTTTGGTATGGAAAGTCATTGAAAGAGGTGAACAATCATCCTCATAAACTTTTGTTTTTATTAAGTTAGAAAAATATTTTTATATCTCTGTACCGTGGGTCTCCCCTCTGTGGAGGCTGACTTAACGATCCACCATGGCGTCTACGGGTGGGTTTAAGGGACAAAAAGAGCAAAACACAATTTTGAATATGAGTCTACAAAAGTTTACAAACCTATAGTCATCATCTTAACTGACCTATAATGTATAAAATAATAGTTATAAATATAAATGATAAGCCCTCTCCTGGTAACTGTTGTAAATGATGCCCTGTTCACCGGCTCTTAGTGATGTGATGTTTTAGAAACAGACGGGCTCATTCCAACATCTGAACACTAGATGGTGCTAAAGTGCCTTTTAGTCTTGTAGTCAGTAGATTAAATGAAGCAGTTTTCACATTTTTGTTGTCTTTTTGTCCGGAGCTTTTTTCCTCGTTCTTGTTTTTCCGGTGTTTTCTGAAGGTTTTACCTGAGCTAACCGTGCCGATGTTTCTGTGTTCAGAGCTCAGGCCATCGCCATTGGCCAGGCCCTGGTGGACGGACGCTGGCTGGACTGCGTCACCCACCACGACCAGCTGTTCAGGGACGAGTATGCGCTCTACCGCCCCCTGCAGGTGACCCAAACAAACGTCCATTTCTTTATTCTGTTCACATGCTGCTCCAGCTCTCAAACCTTTTATGAATAACTCTGTTAAATAAGGATATTTGTTAATGATGTTTTTTCTCTGTCTTGATTACAGAGCACAGAGTTTTCAGAAACTCCGTCTCCAGACAGCGACAGCGTCAACTCTCTGGAGGGACACTCGGAGCCGTCGTGGTTCAAAGACATCAAGTTTGATGACAGCGATAATGAGCAGCTCGCAGATGAGAATGATTACACCATGCCCAGTACGTTTTACATAACTCATAATATATATTTAATATTCAAACCCTTTGTCTGTCAGTGCTGCAGAGGTTTAATGTCAGATATCTGGTTTAGTGATCGTGGGAAGAAAAAGCTGGATGAGTTTCCAAAAGTGACACAAGCAGCTTGTTCCTCTGTGATAAATGTACTTTTTTCATATTATGCTTCGTCTTCAAACATTTATTTTTATTTTAATATAAAATCACACATAATAGACAATGGTGCAGTGATTGGCAGTCAAGTTTCCAGCATGATCCCTCTGTTAATTTTGTTTTTAATGTATTTTTTGGGGGGTTTTGTGCCTTTATTGATAGCAGAGAATAACAGTGGATAGGTTTGTGAAAGTGGGGAGAGAGAAGGGGAGACACTCTGCAGACTGGCCACAGGCGGGATTCAAACCCGGAGCAGCAGAAGTATTTGGGACGTGTCTAGTTGATAACTGCTCCGCCAAACCAGCACCCCATCTTTTAAGTATTTTTAAACATAATTTCCAATCATAACTTATTGATATGAAATCCATAAAACCAAAGAACATGAAAATTAACAGCATGAAATTACACTAAACATTCAAACATGCTGTATCTCTAATCCAATAAAATAGGAAAAATCTTCTCCAACAGGTTTCTGTGAGATAAATATGAATGTAAACAAAAAAGAGACATGTAGGGACGATGTAGATTTTACATATTCCACAATTATGAAATGTGTTCCTATGAGGCTGATGGTTTGTTCCATTATATTTAATAAATTATGTTGTACTCAGGCTTCTATAGTTGGAGCTTCTCAATACTGCAAACAAGTACTTATTTTCTTCATTTGTAGATCATAACAACACTGACTTTCTCCTATTTAAAAGTAAAGTCTGCCCCAAATACATTTGCCAGTTCTTTATGGACATCTGACCAGAGTTTGTTGACTTAGAGAAAGGCCCAAAACAGAAGAAAATGATTGGCTTCTTGGGATCAATAGTTCAACAGGTGGAAAAGCCTGAATGCTGCTGTGTAATAAAATATCTAAAGGTACTCTTCTGCCCATATACACTCTAAGAAGTAGAGGTCGTAGTTATCCATTAGCATCTTCAAACATCTTTATAATCATATTCCAGTGAACGTATGAGGGCTTAATCTCTGGACAGCTTCAGTGTCAGCTGAATTAAACTGTTTCCTGAGCACTAACAGCACAGACTGTCGTGTTGTAACATCATATTTTCCATAACAAACACGTCGTTGGTTTCACTTTCCTTTTTAAACCTGTTCATCTCCTCCAGACTCGGCCAGCCCCAGCAAGAGGACGTCAGTCAGCAGCTTTCAGTCGGTGGTGGACAGCGACTCTGCGGCCTCGATCAACCTCAACATGGAGTCAAACAACGTCAACTTCCACATCAAGAAGCAGTCCAAGCATCCACACGTGCCTGCCGGCAATGACCAGAAAGGTGAATATCATAAATACATTATTACCATGTTTGGCTCCGAACAAAGCTCTAAATACTAAAGCTGTGAAATAACTGTGGGACGATCACTTATGCATTTGCACCGCTTGGATCTGAGTGCTGGAAAATAAACAAGAGTCTTACTCCATAGAAATGCACTTTTCTTCCTCTACATCAGGGGTATTCATTAAAAGTTTCTGAGGTCCAGTAAATAAAATGTCCTCCAATAGAAGGTCCACACCAAAGTCCATTTTGTGTCTTATAGCCTCCCCATATGTCCACATTTTTAAGTTTTCAACAATATTTATTGTCAATTTTTTTAATTCAGAGGATGTTTTATCAAGTGCACAGCTAGCTCCTTTACCATAAAATAAAAATAGTCCCATGAAATTTAATTAAAGGCCTTTATTCCAAATTAAGAACCAAAAATTAAATAAATAAAAATGTGTAAACAGAGTCCAATAACCTTTTTTTCCCTCTTAAAGAGGTTCCAGCCAAGAATTAAAGGCCTACATACCAATAAAGAAAGTTACATCTTCAGAAAATAGTTGGCTAAAGAAAAGGTGTCTCTGTTAAAGAAAAAAAGTGCAAACAGAGCACTGACTGAATGTTTTCCTTTTATTATTTCTTAAATAACAGAGGTCACAGCCTAAGAAATATAAAGACCTACACTTGTATTATAAAAGTTGAAGTCTTTATGTCCAAGAAATAAAGTCTTAAGAGTTAAATCACCTGTGACTGCTTCTTGGCTGTGTTGTTGCAGTGAAACGTAACGAAGTGATAAGAAGTTAAATGTTTTATTCACAGAGGTTACAGACTTTGCTCTCTCTCTCTTTTAGTCTTTTTCTGTCTTTTCTTTATTTCTCAGAAACACAAAACAAAAAACAAAAGTGTCCTCTATGAGAGACGGAAATGTTATTTACCTCAGTCAGTAGTGATTTCTAACACATGTGCGTTGTCATAAAGAAAAGTAAGAAATACCTGATCAGCACTGATTTGTTTGGAGATGTCGGCATATCTGCAAAAGTCCAGTATCGTGCTTCCTGTTTACTCTGGATTTAAGGGTACAAATCCTGTTTGTGTTGTATTTTATTGTGTTTAATGCACGACATCTTAAATATAATCAATAATTATAAGCTTTTAAATGATTTCTTTGGTACATTGATTGATTGATTGTTGTTGAAAGATGCTATGCAGACATGAAAATGCTATAAAAACTGGTTAAGTGTCATAAAAAAATGTTTGTGGTCCCAGTTCAAACAACTCAGGTGTGTGGTTTTCCCAAACTATTTAGATTCAAGATTTGGGTCTCTGGTCAAGGGAAGGAATCACTTTTTTGGTAAAATAATGGAGGGCCAAATAAAAAAATACCAGATGATTACAATTTGGAAAGACAGGGCTTTTATAGGTACTTACAGGTAAAACATTGTTTTCAGAAATAGATCTGTACTGTTTAGATTTTAGACACCAATAAGATAATTCCATTGGTGGATCAAATTTTTGCTGAAATCAGAAAATCAGAAGGTTCAAGACTTTATCATGTTATTAATGAAAATCTGGGAAATTCCTCAGATTATATTTAAGAAAGATGGAAGAATGCTTTAAAAAATACAAATAAGCTTGCCATGCCACCATCATATCCATCAGTTTAATAGATTAACACTTACATAATGTAATTTAAACATCGTATAACAGACCGAGGGTACAGAGATTATATTATAAAGACCTTCTCTCTGAAACTCGGCCTCTTCCTCTTCCAGCAGAGTTTCTTGTGTCTGAAGACGGAGGCCAGAACATCGTCATCAGTGACGCCTTCATTAAGGGTAGGAGCTCTGCACGGCCTCGTTAACCCATTTAAAGAGCACTCTGCATTTATTGACCTGTGTCTCGTACCTTCAGAGTCTCTGTTTAACCGGCGTGTGGAGGAGAAAGCTAAAGAGATGCTCTTCACTCCTCTGGGCTGGCACCACAGCTCTCTGGATCAGCTGAGGGAGGAGAACGGGGAGAAGATGGCCATGGAGAGGCTGCTGTGAGTCCCATTATGACACTTTATCAGACTCTGCTCTGGCTGTTGGCTAATTATTACCATCAACAGCCTTTTTCCCTGATTAAACTACACAGCAACTACTAAAAACTAAAACTAAACTAACAGACATATTCATCACCAAATAAAAACTAGACTAAAATGTCTGACAGACTTAACCCAATCAGACCTAATATGGTCATGTAGGAAGTAGAGACAAGTGATGAATCTATCCAATCACAGCTACTTTGGTTGTGTTAAAGGTTGGATGAGTTCAGAGGGACATCCAATCACAGCTGCCTTAGCTTGGTGGTGGTGGGATAAGTTGTGGAGCGATCCAATCAGAGCTGCTCTCTTTATGAATTGATATATTCATGTAGAGCAGGTTCACTGTTTGTTGTCAGTTCTGGTATTGTAACTGAGATGAACTGCCAGCATCTCAAGACAAGGGCTAAGAGGCAGGACGAGGCAGGACGAGGGCTAAGAGGCAGGACGAGGCAGGATGAGGGCTAAGAGGCAGGACGAGGCAGGACGAGGGCTAACGGGCAGGACGAGGGCTAAGAGGCAGGATGAGGGCTAAGAGGCAGGACGAGAGCTAAGAGGCAGGATGAGGGCTAACGGGCAGGACGAGGGCTAAGAGGCAGGACGAGAGCTAAGAGGCAGGACGAGGGCTAAGAGGTAAACATCCAGTGTGTTTATCTTTTTGTGTTTCTTTTTCGTTGTTAACTCGCTGTCTGTTATAAATGATCGTCCCAGCTCAGTCCTGAGTCTGAAAATCAGTCCTGGCTGATTTTCTAGTTGAACAGCTCTTCAGTTTGACGAACAGTTTTCTGGTATTTTTTCCTTTTATGGTAGCATACAGTTTGGCGAACAGTTTTCTGGTATTTCCTTTATTTATTAGCGTACTTCAGAGAGAATGTTAGTTGTTCCATTTTATAAATGTTTTGAATCATTTCCTTACACTCTGTGATCACAGGAGGTTCCCTATTCAGCCATTTCCTGTAGTTTTTCTTTCTAAAGATATCAACCCAGCTGTAGATATTTTACTCAGAAGCTCAGTGAGGTGTTGAAGTTTTAGTCTGGGCCTAAGCTTTGCCTGATGAATGTTTTTATGATGGATCTAAAATCGTGATCAATGGACTAACTGATCCGAGTCTAAAGGGCTCTTATCTTTAAGCAGCCTTCTGATTGGTCTGATCGTTTGTCCCTGCTCAGCTCGGCCAACCACAGCCACATGATGGCACTGCTGCAGCAGCTGCTCTACAGCGAGTCCCTGTCCCTGTCCTGGAGGGACATCATCGTCCCCGTGGTCCGACAGGTGGTCCAGACTGTTCGCCCCGACGTTCGCAACTGTGACGATGATATGGACATCAGGCAGCTGGTCCACATCAAGAAGGTGGGACACAGATCTTTAAGTATCACCGTGTGACGGCACGTGCACTCTCTTAGCAGCATCAATCTGAAAACATCTGAAACGTTTGTGTTTCAGATTCCTGGAGGCAGAAAGTTTGACTCTGCTGTGGTTAACGGGTTTGTTTGCACCAAGAACATCGCTCACAAGAAGGTAAAGCTGTCCTGATGTCCATGAAACCAGCTTTTGGATCCATTTGGTCTTTTAAAGGGATAGGCCATCTTTTTTGTTTCTGTGTCTCGCCTATTTCTGGAGTCCATGACAATCAGAAACAAGGAAGAGATGTGCAGGGCTCACCCACTGCCACTTAGTCAATGGGTAGTGTTAGCCTGCCTCTGCCTACAGTCATCATAAAAACTCTTCAGCAACTCTCAACGGTCCTGTGTGCTTGTTCTTACTTTTTTTTTTTTTACCACTTTACATCTTCTAATATCGTTTAACGCTCTTCTTGTCAACAGAGAATTTGTTTTGTTCACATACTTCCACGATGGTCTGAGCAAGAGATGTGATGTTCACAAGTGAGTCGGCTCTCACGCGGTTCTCACTGTTCACGCAAAAGACTGGACCGGATTGCAGATGTCACATCTGTAGCATAAACATCTGCAGAAGTAGGTCAGCTAAACAAACCTCTGTTTAGGAGAGGAAGACAACAATGATAGAAGATAAACATAACGCAGTAAAAGAAATGAAAGAGTAGGTGAAGAGTTTATCTGATGACTGTAGGCAGAGGAAGGCTAACACTATTCACTGACTCCAGTGTTTGAGCTAAGCTAATTAGCGGTTTTCTCCGTCTTCCTTGTTTCTGCTTGTCATGGACTCAGGAGTGAGGAAAGACACGAAAAGAAAAAAGATGTTGGAGTGTTCCTTTGACCCTTTCCACCTCTCGATAGGATGTGAGATTATTTTGGTGCAGAGCTTTTGTTCAGAGCGTTAATTTATTTATTAGATCCCCATTAGCTGCTGAAATTAACAGCAGCTACTCTTCCTGGGGTCTCACCAGTCTAATAAGATTGTTGTCCGACCAGATGAACCCGTACATCAAGAACCCAAAGATCCTGCTGCTGAAGTGCTCCATCGAGTACCTGTACAGAGAGGAGACCAAGTTCACCTGCATCGACCCCATCGTGCTGCAGGTCAGGAGAGAAGCTGCTGGAACTCAGTCTGCTGCTCCTTCATACCAATAATTCAACTTTAGTTCCTGTTTTTATTTCCCAGGAACGAGAGTTTCTGAAGAACTATGTGCAGCGGATAGTGGACGTCCGGCCGACCCTGGTGCTGGTGGAGAAGACGGTTTCTCGAATCGCTCAGGACATGCTGCTGGAGCACGGCATCACTCTGGTCATCAACGTGAAGCCGGTCAGTGCTGTTCCTGTTTTCTACAGTAGAAAGATGTCTTTATTATCATTCTGTGGGGAATTTGTTTCACAGCAGGCATTAGCAGTACAAGATAAATCATGAAACATATGAGCATCAGAAAAATCTGGAGAATCCTGAGCACACGTGAAAATGAAGGCATTTAAACCACGAAAGCCAAAAACTAAACATCAGACACGTCTCTGTAAAGTGCAGTACAGGAGATAAATAAACAACATTGGTTAATAATTGAGGGGGAACCACAGAAGAGTATAAGAATAAAGTAAAATAATGTCCAGCAGGTTGAGATTAAAGTTGAAATGACAAGAATAAAATCAAAGTTTTTAGATAAAAGGCGAAATGA
>JAZDUH010000033.1:7500-62500 GCA_036419115.1 Scarus forsteni | reverse complement strand
ATATCATAAAATAATAATAATAATAATAATAATAATAATAATAATTAATAATACATTGAAATGAAGTAAACAAAATATAAAAACTAGAAGAGATGAAAATGAAAAAGATAAAAAAAAAATAAAATAAGATGAGACAAAATAATAAAAATGAGCTTTTATTAGAATAAATAAAAATGCTTAAAGGTAATTCAGGTTAAAGCTAGACTAAAAA
The DNA here is from genome assembly GCA_036419115.1 of Scarus forsteni. Lineage (NCBI taxonomy): Eukaryota > Metazoa > Chordata > Actinopteri > Labriformes > Labridae > Scarus > Scarus forsteni. The sequence continues at coordinate 62,289 of JAZDUH010000033.1, read as the reverse complement.
GGGAGGTTTTGAGTTTGTTTTTAAAGACATTAACAAGATGCCTCACCGTAAGTTTTTGTTTTAACTTTGGGAACTGTTAACAGAGAACTTCCTGTAGACCTGAGAGCTCTAATGGGCTCATACCGTAAAAACCAATCAGACAAATATGAAGGACTAAGACCATTAAGAGCTTTAAAAACCAGTAAAAGAATCTTAAAGTCTACCCTAAAAGAAAAATGCAGCCAATGCAGAGACCTTAAAACTGGTGTGATATGAAAATAATGTAATTAAAAATATAATCTTTCTGTCCCCGTCAGTGTCCGAGCAGCTGAGTTCAGAAAAAAGAGCGTTACAATAATCTTTTCTCCAGGTGATAAAAGCATGGATTAATGTCTCGGCATCAGCCTGAGAGAGAAACGGTCATACTCGGGAAATGTTCTTTTAAATGATTAAAATTTTTTTTAGTGGGGGTGCTGGTTTGGCGGAGTGGTTAGCAACCAGGCACCCCATGTACTTGCTTCTGCTGGTCCAGGTTCGAATCCCACCTGTGACCAGTTTGCAGAGTGTCTTCCTCTACTCTTTCTCCCCCTTTCACAAGCCTATCCACTGTCTCTCTCCTATCAATAAAGGCACAAAATGCCCCAAAAAAAACATTAAAAAAAAAAAAAAAAAGTTTTTTTAGTGACGTCCTGGATATGTCTCTCTAAACTGAGCTCTGAGTCAAATAAAACTCTAAAGTTTAGCCTGCACACACGCATTTAAAAATAATTCAGTAGTTTGCTGTCTAGTTTCTCTCTCTTAACCCCAGGGACTAAAACCTGAGTTTGTAAAAAGTTCTCTGCCATGATTTAATATCTAAAATACATTTAAAAGGGCGTCGAGTGTCATCAGGAGACAACATAAAGCTGTGTGTCGTCAGCATAGCTGTGGAAACTGATGACATCCCCTAAAATAAAAATAAAGATTAAAAAGAGTATGGCCTGAAAGGATGTCACAGCATTTTGGTGAGTGATTCTGAGATTGACATTAAACTTTAAAACTGTAACAGTGAGATCAAAAACTTTAGTAATACTCTTGAATGATGTAACTTTCTAAAACTGTAACAGTGAGATTAAAAACTTTAATGATAATGTTTAATGATGTAACTTTCCAAAACTGTAACAGTGAGATTAAAAACTTTAGTAATACTCTTGAATGATGTAACTTTCTAAAACTGTAACAGTGGGATTTAAAACTTTAATAATAAACTTGAATGATGTAACTCTCTTGCTGCAGATGTAAACCAGAGAAAACAGTGTCTGAATAAACTCAGGGAGTGTATTAAAGAGTTTTGTGGTCTGAATTGGATGTCTGGTTTCTGTATCTCCTCACAGACGAGGCGAAGACCCTGATGTTCTTCGAGGGATGCCCCGCCCACCTCGGCTGCTCCATTAAGCTGCGTGGCGCCGCGGACTACGAGCTAGCTCGCGTGAAGGAGATCATCATGCTGATGGTGTGCGTGGCCTACCACTCCCAGCTGGAGATCTCCTTCCTCATGGACGAGTTCGCCATGCCGCCCAGCGTGGCCCAGAGCGCCTCCTTCCCCTGCCTGCTGGAGGAGGCGTACGGGGAGAGCCAGGAGCGTGGGCATGAGGAGGAGGAGGAGGAGGAGGATGAAGGTGTTTCTGAGTCCTCCTGTAGAAACGCAGAGGTGGAGCTCCACAGAGACGACGACAGCTGCAGGTCTCCATCCTCTGCTCTGAAGGAGGAGACCAGCACCTCCTCTCCTTACTCTGCTCCTCCTCTCACCGTCTCTCCTCCCTTCCTCATGGAGGAGGCCAGCACCTCCTCTCCTTACTCTGCTCCTCCTCTCACCGTCTCTCCTCCCTTCCTCCTGGAGGAGGACCAGGCCGTGGACTCCAGCACCCTGGTAGGGGAGTCTGAGGGGGAGCTGGGGGAGGAGGGGAGCCTGGGGAAGGTGGAGGCGTTATCTCTGGAGGAGGGGGAGGAGCCTCCCACGCCCCGGCTGTTCAGAGACCCCCTGCAGGACGACACGGGCATGTTCGTGGCGGAGCAGGTGACCTCGAGCGATGACCAGCTGAAGTCGATCTCGGCCGTGTTCAAGCAGGAGCTGAAGGACATCATTCTGTGCATCTCGCCGTTCATCAGCTTCAAGAAGCCGTTCCTGCTCACGCCTGCAGGCATGCACTGTCCCAGCAGGGAGTACTTCCCCGAGCAGGTACAGGAGCAACAGCCTCTCTGTCGTTATTTATTATTAACATGTTTTATTAAAGAGAGTTTACATTTACAGGCAGACTTTACAGTTTCCTTCTTTATGTGGGACCATAACAGTGGGGAGCAGGTACAGGAGCAGACGTCCTCTATCGTTATTTATTATTAACATGTTTTATTTTTCTTCTTTATGTGGGACCATAACAGTGGGGAGCAGGTACAGGAGCAGACGTCCTCTATCGTTATTTATTATTAACATGTTTTATTAAAAATAAAACCTCCCCAGTTGTTTTTTCTGCTTTGTACCACAGTCAGGTGATTACTGTTTTACTTGCTGATAATTTTATTTTAACAGGATGCTCATCTTTTTTTGTATTTTATCATGTGACAGATTCCCCAAATACAAGATCTTACATGTTTTTGGTATCTGAGATCCTGATACTTTTTGCAGATTTTGCCATATTTCTTCACAACACCCTTTTAGTTTTGGGTATGACCAGAATATATTTAAGTGGTCCGCATAAACGTGTTGACATGATCTCCAGTACAGCTGCTGTGTAGATATTAATGTCCTCCTAATCTTTGGAGTTAATAAAAATCTAATAATATTTTTGGTTTGGTTTGTAATGAAGTCATGTTAAGGAATTCCAGGTAATGTTTGGCCATGGGGTAGTTAATATTAGTAATGTTAATGGAATGCAATATTTGGAAATATAAAAAATAAAAGACACATTAAAAGAAAAGTAAAATGTATTTTATTGTATATGGCGACCTTTTATGGATAATTTTAACAAGACAAACATATGAAGGAGAGGATGGTTGAAAGAGCTGATGTAACATGACATCCAATTTTATTTAATTTTTTCAATATAATTTCATTTTTTTAAATTATAATTATTTATTTTCAGAATTATTAAATGTATGAAAGTTTTGTACAATGCACGTTTGTTTATTTTTTCTGTTTTGGAAATAGAAAACCTCAATAAAAATAAGTTTAAAAAAAATAAATATCTGCATATCGGATATCTGCAAGAAACCAAAATTACACATCCCTTATTGTAATCTCATTTAAGTTAAATGAATTTAAGAAAGTCCAGGCTGCATCTAAATTGTTGAAAATCTAAAAACTCTGTGTTGGTGGGCGTTGGATAACTCAGCAGCTATCTCCTGATTATAAAACCGGGTGCACATATTTTTCTTTAATCCTGTTAACTTGAGAACATGAGTTAATTATTTTGTGAATGTGGACGTGAAAGCATATTTCTTAATAACCACAAGAACATAAAGTTTTTAATTCCCTCATGATCATCACGGGATAAAATTTCCTGCTTTTATTTTGTTGCATTTGAATATTTATAATTTCGGAATTGACATTAATATCAGAAAGACTTGAATTAGTCCAATTTTTTTTTTTTTTATAATTTTCATTAATTATAATTTTGTTTTTGTTAATAATTTGCTTTTCTGATGAGGTCTGAATTAGTCCAGATCTTTTTTTTTTTTAATAATTTTCATCAATTATAATTTTTTTGTTAATAATTTGTTTTTCTAATGAAGTCTGAATGAGTCCAGATCTTTTTTTTTTTAATAATTTTCATTAATTATAATTTTGTTTTAGTTAATAATTTGCTTTTCTATTGAAGTCTGATCTCCTGTTTGTGTTGACCTCTCTCTATCGTCCTCTTTTCTGTCTTGCAGGTCTACCTTTCCCCGCTCCTCAACAAAGACTTTAAGGAGCTGGACGGACGCAGGAAACGCCAGCTCCTCAAAGACTCCGCCCCCTCCTCCCTCGTTAACGGCCAGCCTAACGGGGCCCCACAGCCGAAGCCCATCGAGGTCCTCCCCTCCCACAACCTCACCAGCACCCGCATCGTTGAGCAGCTGAGCGGCAGCCAGGACCTGGCCAAGATGTTGGCCGACTACAGGGCCAAGGGGGGCCGGATACGGCAGAGGGAGCCCGCCGACCCGTTCTCCTGCGCGCCAGTTAGCAGTCAGAGCAAAGGCGGGGACGCTGCAGGAAAACAGCCGGTGAAGGCTGACAGCGAGGACGAGAAGATGGGGAAGCCCAGCGAGCTGAGCTGGGCCCCAAAGGTGAGGACAATTTTTAAAAGAAGGTGCAGTCCATGCTTTGGCATTCACACCCTGTTTGTACAGGCTGTGGCTCCTTAACCATTCGTCATTCCCCCCACTTTCTCCCCATGTTCTGACTCTTTGTACTGTCCTTTCTTTAAAAGGACAACATCAAAACCCAAAGTCATGCTGACAGTTGGAGAGCAGCAGATGTTTGTTTAGGGATTTGTTGTTGTTTATTAAAAATGAACGATACAGACAAAACTTCATATCTCGATATTCATGACATAAATCTCGATATCGATACGATACGACCACGGGTTCAGTGAAGACCACGCGGTGCATTCAGGGGCAATCGTAAAGCTGAGCTGAGCTGTACATGCAGGACGAGCGCGGGGGAAATCTTTATCGTTTCTATCGTTGCTTTTTCAATATTAATATCGTGAATGTTCATGTCTCTATATCGATACTGATATATCTGTCAACCCTAGTGGTTGTGAAAAAAATGTCTTTTAGTTTATTATTTATCGATTTATTTGGAACATAATCGATAAAAAAAAGAAATTACTAAATAAAAACAGCAACCAAAGTGCAAAACAACAAAATGTGTCATTTGCATCCTGTAATTAACCCACCTCCAAATAATAAAGATAAAACTGACAAGAATAATCACACCTAAACAAAATAAACCAAATAGTTATGATCTAATAACACAAATTATAATCAAGGAAAAAATAAACCAAAGTGTATGTTTGGGATGAGAAGAATGACAGTGGATGGGATTTACCAGTTTGTTTAACGCTGGAAGAAATAAATGGAGTATATAACTAACTATATAACTAACAGCACGCAGGCTGGACTGACCGTAAGGGTTAGGCAAACTTTAGCTGCAAGACTGACAGAACGGCCAGTCCTGGACATTTTGAGCTGGACTGACCTTACGTTCAAGGGTTCTGAGAGCAAACTTTGCTGCAACTTTTTTTACAGAGCGGCCAGTCCAAAATCGATATCAACAGAAAGCATCATTTCTGCACATCTGTCTCTAGCACATCTGGTTTGATGTTACTGCCTATCTTTATCTTTCGTCAAAATCATATCAACGCACATCTGTTTCACACAGCTGTCTCTGCACATCTGTCTCTGCACATCTGATTTAGCATCATCTGTTCTCTGCACATCGGTCTCTACATCTGTTCTCCGCACATCGTTCTCCGCACATCTGTCTCTGCACATCTGTCCCTGCACATCTGTCCCTGCACATCTGTTTACGCACATCTGTTTACGCACATCTGTCTCTGCACATCTGTCTCCGCACATCTGTCTCCGCACATCTGTCTCCGCACATCTGTCTCTGCACATCGGTCTTTGCCGATCTGTTTCCGCACATCGGTCTCTGCACGTCTGTCTCTGCACATCGGTCTCCGCACATCTGTTTCTGCACATCTGTCTCCACATATCGGTCTCTGCACATCGGTCTCTGCACATCTGTCTCTGCACATCGGTCTTTGCCGATCTGTTTCCACACATCTGTTTCTGCACATCTGTCTCTGCACATCGGTCTCTGCACATCGGTCTCCGCACATCGGTCTCCGCACATCGGTCTCTGCACATCTGTCTCCTCACATCGGTCTCTGCACATCTGTTTCCGCACATCTGTCTCTGCACATCTGTTTCTGCACATCTGTCTCTGCACATCTGTCTCCGCTCATCTGTCTCTGCACATCTGTTTCTGGACATCGGTCTCCGCACATCTGTCCCTGCACATTTGTCTCTGCACATCTTTTTCTGCACATCGTTCTCCGCACATCTGTTTCTGCACAGCTGTCTCTGCACATCTGTCCCTGCACATCTGTTTACGCACATCTGTTTCTGCACATCGGTCTCTGCACATCTGTCTCTGCACATCTGTCTCTGCACATCTGTCTCCGCACATCTGTCTCTGCACATCTGTCTCCGCACATCGGTCTCTGAACTTCTGTTTCTGCACATCGGTCTCTGCACATCCGTCTCTGCACATCTGTCTCCTCACATCTGTTTTTGGACATCGGTCTCCGCACATTTGTCCCTGCACATCTGTTTACGCACATCTGTTTCTGCACATCTGGCCCTGCACATCTGTTTCTGGACATCGGTTTACGCACATCGTTCTCCGCACATCTGTTTCTGCACATCTGTTTCTGGACATCGGTTTACGCACATCGTTCTCCGCACATCTGTCTCTGCACATCTGTCTCTGCACATAGGTCTCTGCACATCTGTCTCTGCACATCTGTTTACGCACATCTGTTTACGCACATCTGTCTCTGCACATCTGTCTCTGCACATAGGTCTCTGCACATAGGTCTCTGCACATCTGTCTCTGCACATCTGTCTTTGCCGATCTGTTTCCACACATCTGTTTCTGCACATCTGTCTCTGCACATCGGTCTCTGCACATCGGTCTCTGCACATCTGTCTCCGCACATCTGTCTCCTCACATCGGTCTCTGCACATCTGTTTCCGCACATCTGTCTCTGCACATCTGTTTCTGCACATCTGTCTCTGCACATCTGTCTCCGCTCATCTGTCTCTGCACATCTGTTTCTGGACATCGGTCTCCGCACATCTGTCCCTGCACATTTGTCTCTGCACATCTTTTTCTGCACATCGTTCTCCACACATCTGTTTCTGCACAGCTGTCTCTGCACATCTGTCCCTGCACATCTGTTTACGCACATCTGTTTACGCACATCTGTCTCTGCACATCTGTCTCTGCACATCGGTCTCCGCACATCTGTCTCCGCACATCTGTCTCCGCACATCGGTCTCTGCACATCGGTCTTTGCCGATCTGTTTCCGCACATCTGTTTCTGCACATCGGTCTCTGCACATCTGTCTCTGCACATCGGTCTCCGCACATCTGTTTCTGCACATCTGTCTCCACATATCGGTCTCTGCACATCGGTCTCTGCACATCTGTCTCTGCACATCGGTCTTTGCCGATCTGTTTCCACACATCTGTTTCTGCACATCTTTCTCTGCACATCTGTCTCTGCACATCAGTCTTTACCGATCTGTTTCCGCACATCTGTCTCTGCACATCGGTCTCCGCACATCGGTCTCCGCACATCTGTCTCTGCACATCGGTCTCCGCACATCTGTCTCTGCACATCTGTCTCCTCACATCGGTCTCTGCACATCTGTTTCCGCACATCTGTCTCTGCACATCTGTTTCTGCACATCTGTCTCTGCACATCTGTTTATGCACATCTGTATCTGCACATCTGTTTACGCACATCTGTTTCTGATGCTGCTGTCTTGTGATTTGAAGTTTATTAAGATTTAACTGTGATAATCTGATTACCAGCATGTTCCTGAAGTAACAAATGGTTCTCTCCTCTTGATAGATGAATTAAAAAGATCATGAGAGCTTCATCCGGACCCTTGATCCGGAGATTAGTTTTTGGTTTCTGTTAATAGATGTGTCTTTTTTTTTATTAACTAACCCTAACCCTAGAGCTCGTTCTTTATTGTGTGGATACTCATTTAAAAGTTACACTGAAAGCGTCTTGGTTCATTGTTCATCAGTCCCACCTGCCCTGTGTTTACTGCTTTGTGTGAGTATTTAAACATTAATGATTGGTTTTGTTTTTGTTCTCAGCTGGACTGCCTGAACCCGGTGAACCATCAGAGACTGTGTGTGCTCTTCAGCAGCTCCTCGGCTCAGTCCAACAATGCTCCAAACCCCTGCGTCAGCCCATGGTAACGTCATCCTGAGGCCGTAAATCCACAGCTCGTCTCTGCTGAAGTTTAACACCCTGTTTGTCTGATCACAGGATCGTCACCATGGAGTTCTACGGGAAGAACGACCTCTCGCTGGGCGTGTTCTTGGAGCGATACTGTTTTAGGTGGGACCAAGATCAATTTATTTCATTTAAATATTAATTCTGCTCCAAACAATGGAAGCTTTGAGGCTGAGATTTGAGCTAGAATCTTCTAAAGGGCTAAAGGAATGAAAAAATGGGAAACAAACATTTAGCTCACATAGAAGTGTTGGTGTTGAACTTAGCCAATCACAAGATGACTAAAGCCGTGTTTCCACCAGAGGGTTCAGTTTTGTTCGTCTCGATATGGCTCGCTCTCTGTGGCGTTTCCATAGCCTAAAAGCAGGACAGGACCCCTTATAAACGAAACGTACCATCCTAGTTTTTGGGACCCTTCTGTTGGAGTGCCAAGCAGACCGATCCAACCCCAGAAGGTGGAGCTAGGTGCTATAGCTATTGGTCGAAGGAGACGTCACATAACTCCGCCATTTTTAAATCTCCATTTGTCTTCGTGAAGATAACTCTCGTGGCACACAGCCTTCTCTGAAACAAAGCTTGGTTGCTCTTCGTAACAAAAAGCCACATGCTGATCACAAAAAAGAACTGCTGGATGTCTTCCATCGTTGATCTTTGTTTACTATGTCGCGTTTTTTTCTACGTTGTATTTAATAGCTAGGTACACAGTGTCGCGCTGCTATGATGTCATGCTATCAGCATCCGGCTTAGACTCCACCTACCAAGTAGGGTGCGGTTGGCTATGGAAACACAAACAGGATCAGGCTTTACTGATCCGGCCTGAGCCAAACCGTGCTGAAACAGGGCTTAACACTGCAGCTGCTCAACTGTTTACATTTTCGTCTTCTTGATATTGTAAAATAATAAAACAAAAGTGAAGGACATAAAACTAAAAAGATATTGAAGATCTAATTTTGTATGTTATGGCAGATGTTATTTCAATTTGATTTATGATTTTCTTCAAATCAAGCTACAGAGCAATATTTACTGTGTTTGCAGTATAGACACAACAGTAAGGAAACCAGTGATCAAAAGCACATAACACATAACACATCATCTAATACTGATGATAAGTAATATGTTTTCATTATTTAAGGGATACTCCAACTTCTACTACTAAATGGGAGTAGGCTGTGTGTTGTTGACCTTACCAGCACTTCTGTAAAAGCAGAACACGTCCAAATGTATAAAACTGTATGTGTGAGATAGTTGACACCACAGATCCCGGGTCAGTCAGGAGAGCTGCAAAAAATTATAACTTTGACGATCTGAAACTGCAATTTAAACCCCAAATATGATTAATCTTTCAGCCCTAATCTTGATTATTTTTGTAATTGTTTTTCCCTGTCAACACCTCCACTCCTTAGCCCCTAGTACATTATTGCAAATAAATAATTAATACATAAATATTTTTTTAAATAAATAAGCATTTAGGGGGGACACGAGAATAAGAGATGTGTGTATCTTTAAAGAAGTGTTCGTTTTTGTTCAGTCTGCTGGTGAAGTCTGTAAAGAGCTGAAATATGTTAGGAAATGTTTCCATTTAAAAAAAAAAAAATCTCTGAATTGCGTTTTGGTTCCTCCCTCATCTTTTCTAGTTTAAAGAAAAATGTTACATCCCTAACTCACAGAGAGATTGGTGGACTTTCCTGGAGTTTCAGTGCAGTAAAAGTCTTTGTCTTGTTAACAGTTGTGTAAAAGCCAGAGCTGGACAAACATTCATTTTTGACTAAATAACCTTCACAGTTTATATGTATATCTCCCTCAGGCCGTCGTATCAGTGCCCCAGCGTGTTCTGCGAGACTCCCATGGTGCATCACATCCGGCGGTTCGTCCACGGCAGCGGCTGCGTGCAGATCGTGTTGAAGGAGCTGGACTCCCCCGTGCCCGGATACCAACACACCATCCTCAACTACTCCTGGTGTCGCATCTGCAAACAGGTCAGCAAACGACAAAATTTTTAAAGTTGTAGGACACTTTTTTTTCTTAGAGATGTAACTGCCACAGGTTGTCTCTTCCCCCGTTCATTTGAATGGGAGGAAGCGTCACCGGGGTTCACCAGCTTTGAGGGCTCGTCATTCAGAAACCGTTTAAGAAGCAACAAATTCCTTTAGAACTTAAGATCACCAATGCCTAGTTTATCATCCCTGTGCATTTCAAAGTGATTCCATGTACGGTCAAGGCGGAGATCCTTTTTTTTTTGAGAGAGTCAAAATTGGGTTTTAAAAGACAAATTTCTGACTTCCTGTTTGAGATAGGTCAGTGATGTCAGCATGTGATGTGTGAGTCTCGATGAGACCAATGGTTCGACGTTGGTTTGGTGTCCGTATGACATTCCTACTGGCTGTAACACCCATTTTAGTGTGCATAGGGGGTGCTAGAGAGTGCAGTTTGGTAGGTGGGGGGTAATTTTTTTTTTTTCATTTAATCAAATTTTTCACCAAGTCAGAGGTGTGTTCCAATGTGAGTTTTTGAGCATGTTTAGGGGTCAAAATTAAGGTATAAAGAGGTGTGGAATAATAAAAATAAAAATAAGAAACAGACCAAAATCAAAAGGACCTTAATCACTGATTATTCAGAGCCCTCTTGTTCTATGTGATTATTTTGTCTAACAGATTTAACCTGTCCGTCTATTAAAGGTGACTCCAGTGGTGCCTCTCTCCAACGACTCATGGTCAATGTCTTTCGCCAAGTACCTGGAGCTTCGTTTTTACGGCCATCAGTACACGAGGAGGGCGAACGCAGAGCCCTGCGGTCACTCCATCCACAAAGACTATCACCAGTACTTCTCCTACAACCAGATGGTGGCTTCTTTTAGGTTGGTGCCCGTTTATCCCTCATCCAGCCATGAAGGATTCACATGAAGAAAAGATTATTTAAATCAAAAATCTAAGTATTTGGTGGAACTCAACTGATGAATCTAAGGGAGGATGTAAAGCTGTTAAAGGCTATTTGAGCCACCAGTAAAAAAACAATCCCCAGAAAATGTTTGAATCCATCTCCTCCTACACTGGAAGAGTGGTTTGGAATAACTCTTGAAATACAGATTTGAAGAAAGAAAGAAAAACACACGTAGTCACTGAAACAAATTGAAACTGACAAAAGTAATAATAAATAAAAATTTACCAAAAGCCAACTAATGTAAATCAGACTTTAGTTTGGAATTGCGGTTCAACAGAATAATAAAAAAAAAATCAGACCAATGAGACATCTGTATACAAAATGAAAAAGCTAAGCTATTGCCTAGGAATTCAAAAAGTTAAATTCAACAACATTTAGGTAAAATGAATTGATTTGATAACCCTGACCTGTACAGACTTTGGTAAGTACACCTGAATCTAAACGAACTCCACCTCTCTGTTTGAATATCATGAAAGCTGCCTTGATTAATTTATTTATTTAAAAAAGAGGGAGACATGGATGCTGTAAAACTGGGCTGAAAGTGATTTTACCTTTTTGTGCCACATTTTTCCAACAGAAAAAAAGACGATAAAAAATAATAAATATATTTAGAAATGGGACCATAATTTTTTTGGCTTTTTTTATTTGGTTATCATTTGAACAAGGTTTTCTGTAATTTAATTTTTGTTTTATCAAGCAAAAGTGTTTTATATTTTATATTAACTTCCTGTCCCTCCCCTCAGCTACACGTCGGTCAGATTGTTGGAGATCTGCCTTCCTCGTCCAAAGATCTTCATCAGGAACCAGGGACCTTCAAAAACCAACCTTCAGCAGGACCTGAAAGACTTCTCACAAAAGTAAGAATAACATGAATAAAAACACAATAAGGCCGAACATACAGGCCACAGTGGGATTTATCAGTCCTCATATATTTTATACATTTGTCCTCAAAGATGTTGAGGAGCAGGAAAATGGACGAGTGTGAGGATTTGAGGGTTTGAGTCAAAGCTGCAGAGGTGAGGATGGATCCCTCTATGGAAATTATTCAAATTATAATAAATTTCTACCATTAAATAAAAGTGAAGTCACATCTGCCTTATATCAAACTGATGATGAATAACAACTGAAGTTCTGGACAGAACTTAGAGCGGCTTTTAAACACGGTCCAGAATGAACAAAGTAAGCTGACCAAAACAAATATCACTAAACATTAGTAAAACTAAGTTTATGTTTTGGAAATAGAAAAATTGACAGGAAAATTAAGTTATCAGTTGACAGCATAACTATTGAAAGGGTGTATAAAAGTATGTTTTAGGGTATTCTGATTGACCATAAAATCTGCTGGAACAAAAACATAAAATGTCTGTGCTTAAAAATATCAAGAAGCATTTTTATAACCAGCAAATCAAAGTGTTTATTACCACAAAAATAATTACGCACATACAAAGGCAATCTACAAAATATCTTCAGATTAAAGAAAAATAGTTTTTTAACCCCAACCCTAAATAAAAAAAGTTTTCCAGATGATAAAAAGATCATACCAGTCCTGTTTTAAATCCAAATCTTTAAAATGTTATGACATTGTGAAATTGCAAACAGAATAAGTGTAATATAAAGAAATTAGAAAATAGTTACTTGGTAATAAAAAAGATTTTCAGTTCCAGAGATGGGGAGCTATCATTTAAGATGTGAACGTCATTTCATTTTCCCGTTGGTCCATAAAACTCTTAAAAGTTTGTGCTTCTCTGTTTGTGCTGTCAAACCCTTGATGTCATTTAAAAAATGTGCAATGATGGGAAAATACTGAAATTACATTTCTATTTCCTTCCCTTTATGTCTTTATTTTAAGTCTGTGTTTTTTAGTCTTTCTAGATCTTTTTATTTTATTTAAAGAGTATTACAGTCCGTACATAGACATATAACATACATACCTTCAGATGTGTGATGTTGATCAACTCGGTTGACAAACAATTTTCACAACAATACTTCCTTTTTTCCAAATAACAGGGATGTATTAAAAAAAATGAGAGAATCAAGGAGAAAAAATGAGCAAAGAACAAAAAAGGAGGCAAAATATTACTGTTCAGTCAAAAAGAGAAAATATCCATTTATTTCCTTTTACACTGATGAGTGTGACATTTTTTTTATAAACCGATGCACTCCAAATATGCTGTGTCTTTTCCATGTAGGAACCATTTCACCCACATTTTATTACATTTATCCATCTGTAAATTAAATGAATTTTTTTTTTTACATTTGATGTTTGATTAACCCTATCTATTATATATATGTGTACCCTACCCTACCTAACCCTATACCCATTAACCCTAACCCTATACCCATTAACCCTAACCCTATACCCATTAACCCTATACCCATTAACACTAACCCTATACCCATTAACTCTAACCCTAATTATCCATTCGAGTATTGTGGGAGGTTCGTCCGTCATCTTATCATATTTTTCTTTGCTGCCATTAACATTATTCTAAATAACTGGTGAGACAGACGATATGTGATGACTGCGCCGTGTAGTTACTTCTTAACTTTGGTGTGATAAAAATCTGATGAGACATTTCCATTCAGACTCCCTCCACCTGTGAGCGAGTGCTTTTTAAAGAGTTTTGTTTGTTCTTCTCTTTTTAGGAAGAATCACTTTAAACTTTCTTATTTCTGTGTTGTCTTGCCTTCGTGTATTTCCGTGTTTGAACACCGACTCAGCGCCTCCTCTAACCCTGCGCCTCCTTCTGCTCCTCCTCAGAGTCACTCAGGTGTATCTGGCCATCGACGACCGCCTCACCTCCCTGAAGACCGACACCTTCAGCAAGACCCGAGAGGAGAAGATGGAGGACCTGTTTGCACAGAAAGACGTAGGATTCATTCTCCAAACATGGAACAGTTTGTGTGTTTATTGGCTCCTCGTTTGCTGAATCCTCAATAGTCTCCGTCCAGAAACATAAAAATAACCGGGAAATTCATCTTCTGAAAAAAAAGTTTAGTCCACATGTAACGGTTACCGGTGAAAAGGTAAACCGTGGTAAAATTTCCCACGGTAATCATTACCGTGTTCTATTGAAATTACCGTTATACCGTGTTTGATCACCACACTGTGTCAATAATACAGTCGAAATGGCTGAAGTTTAAAGTCTGGTCAAAGTTTGGATTTTAAAGGAAACTGATTGAAGACAGTCACCCTGTCTAAAACACCAAGCTGTGGTGAAAGACAAAAATGTGTGTGATTAAAACTGCTGTAACTCCTCGAGTAAACGAGCAGAGAGAGAGAGAGGATTCAGAGAGCCATACCTGAGTGAATTATAGGAGGTTTATCAGGATTTTCTGAGTAAATAATGTATAAAGGCTGTAAATAACAGCATTAGTATCATTCTGGAGTGAGTTCTTGATGTTCTGTCGCTGTTTATTTGCCGTATTTCATCGTAAATCGTCTTTTTCCGTCATAGTTTGTGTTTTATGGATTTAGTCAATTGTAATTTGTAAATATTAAAGAAGGAGATGTGGAGGAGATCTGCCATGGAAAGAGGAGACCAGAGGAGAGTCATGAAGGGGGCTAACTGCTTCAGGGACTATCGTTAGTAAAACAAAAAATAAATAAATAAAAAGTCCTGGACATGGTCTAATATAACGAGCTGTAACATGGACACTAATGCAGCAGGAAAACTAAAATGTGTGAGTGTTTGTAAAATATGTTACATTTATTTTTGCCCATCTTAAAGCTTTGAACATGTTCATTAACAATTGCTTATGAAGAGAAACCTCAAATCTGTTTTTCCCTTTTCTTGTAATTACACACAGTTTAAACATTTTTAACATAATAATGACAAATACTTTACAGAATTGTTTACTTTTATTTCTAATGAAAAATGTTTAAACAGGTTTACTGATAGGACATTTCCTGACACAGTTATTGACAGCAAAAACAAAAGAACTGTTAAAATTATAACATTAAAGTGGTTAAATGATTTAAAGACTGTGTTAAAGTAGTTTTTGAACATTTTGAGCTCACTGCTACAATACCACGATAATGATGATAACTGATAACTTTGGTCACAATAACCATGACATGAAATTTTCATACCGTCACATCCCTCGTCCCCATGAACCATCTCATTAAGAAGAAGAAATGAAGAATTGTAGTTAACATTAATTAAAATGTATTAATTTAATTTGTGCGATCATTCTGTCCCTTCTAATGTTTGACATAAGACTCTTTAAAACACCCGATCAACAAAAAGAAAACACAACTGTGTCTACTATCTTTTAAAAAGAAGAACTATCTGTTTTTGTAAAAGCACATATTTCTGTTAAATTAGTTAATAAATGTGTCAAATAGCTCCATGTTTTATTGCTCTATAAACGTGTCTTAATCAAGCACCTTTAGGTGCAGTAAATTGGCCTTTTTTGTTAAAACTCACTTCATGGTCTGTGATCATTGACGGAGGACTGTTCAGGATTTTATTACCAAATATGCAACAGCTTATGATGTTCCTGTGGTCATTTGTATTTGTATTTTTTAATGTATTTTTGGGCATTTTGTGCCTTGATTGATAGTAGAGAGACAGTGGATAGGCTTGTGAAAGGGGGAGAGAGAGCAGGGGAAGACACTCTGCAAACTGGTCACAGGCGGGATTCAAACCTGGACCAGCAGAAGCAAGTACATGGGGTGCTAACCACTACTCCAAACCAGCACCTCGTCATTTGAATTTTTAATAGGATCCTGTTTTGCCCAGTCTTGGAGAATCGATAATCTCGAAGGAACCACAAATATAAAAAACATACATACAGGGGGATTTAATATTCTAAAAAGTATATTTAAGTCAGCATTAATTATTTCATTTATGATTCTCATTTTCATGTAGAAGAAGAAATCTAGAAATGAAATGAATAGGAATCAAAAGTTATTTGTGAAATCACTGTCAACCTGTGTTAATGTTGACGGCACTTTTTAATGTAGTTTGTCTTTTTCCTTAAATATATGGAAAAACTGACTAATATAGTAATCTAACTTTTATTGATGAAACACTTTAGTCGACTAAAATCTGAAGTGTAATGTTTCAGACATTTTAATGTTTCCTTGAATTTCTGAAGTCCTGTTTTCCTCTGTGATAAAATCAAACATCTACTAAGCCTTTATTGAATGTTAGTAAAGTCTGAATGTCTATCTGCCTACCTACATACCTACCTACCTAACATCTACTAAGCCTTTATTGAATGTTAGTAAAGTCTGAATGTCTATCTGCCTACCTACATACCTACCTACCTAACATCTACTAAGCCTTTATTGAATGTTAGTAAAGTCTTAATGTCTATCTGTCTATCTGCCTACCTACATACCTACCTACCTAACATCTACTAAGCCTTTATTGAATGTTAGTAAAGTCTGAATGTCTATCTGCCTACCTACATACCTACCTACCTAACATCTACTAAGCCTTTATTGAATGTTAGTAAAGTCTGAATGTCTATCTACCTACCTACATACCTACCTACCTAACATCTACTAAGCCTTTATTGAATGTTAGTAAAGTGTGAATGTCTATCTGCCTACCTACATACCTACCTACCTAACATCTACTAAGCCTTTATTGAATGTTAGTAAAGTGTGAATGTCTATCTACCTACCTACATACCTACCTACCTAACATCTACTAAGCCTTTATTGAATGTTAGTAAAGTGTGAATGTCTATCTGCCTACCTACATACCTACCTACCTAACATCTACTAACCCTTTATTGAATGTTAGTTAAGTCTTAATGTCTATCTGTCTATCTGCCTACCTACATACCTACCTACCTAACATCTACTAAGCCTTTATTGAATGTTAGTAAAGTGTGAATGTCTATCTGCCGACCTACATACCTACCTACCTAACATCTACTAAGCCTTTATTGAATGTTAGTAAAGTCTTAATGTCTATCTGTCTATCTGCCTACCTACATACCTACCTACCTAACATCTACTAAGCCTTTATTGAATGTTAGTAAAGTCTGAATGTCTATCTGCCTACCTACATACCTACCTACCTAACATCTACTAAGCCTTTATTGAATGTTAGTAAAGTCTGAATGTCTACCTGCCTACCTACATACCTACCTACCTAACATCTACTAAGCCTTTATTGAATGTTAGTAAAGTCTGAATGTCTATCTACCTACCTACATACCTACCTACCTAACATCTACTAAGCCTTTACTGAATGTTAGTAAAGTCTGAATGTCTATCTACCTACCTACATACCTACCTAACATCTACTAAGCCTTTATTGAATGTTAGTAAAGTCTGAATGTCTATCTACCTACCTACATACCTACCTACCTAACATACACTAAGCCTTTATTGAATGTTAGTAAAGTCTGAATGTCTATCTACCTACCTACATACCTACCTACCTAACATCTACTAAGCCTTTATTGAATGTTAGTAAAGTCTGAATGTCTATCTGCCTACCTACATACCTACCTACCTAACATCTACTAAGCCTTTATTGAATGTTAGTAAAGTCTGAATGTCTATCTGCCTACCTACATACCTACCTACCTAACATCTACTAAGCCTTTATTGAATGTTAGTAAAGTCTGAATGTCTAAATGAACAGAAACAAATGTTCCTTTGTGTGAAATGCAGTCTCCTTTATTTAGGCTACCTGGCAGAGCATCTCAGTTACAATACCAGAACTGACAACAAACAGTGAACCTGCTCTACATGAATATATCAATTCATAAAGAGAGCAGCTCTGATTGGATCGCTCCACAACTTATCCCACCACCACCAAGCTAAGGCAGCTGTGATTGGATGTCCCTCTGAACTCATCCAACCTTTAACACAACCAAAGCAGCTGTGATTGGATAGAGTCATCACTTGTCTCTACTTCCTACATGACCATATTAGGTCTGATTGGATTAAGTCTTTCAGACACTTTAGTCTAGTTTTTATTTGTTGATGAAAATGTCGGTTAGTTTATTTTTATTTAGTTTTTTATTAGTTACTGTATAGTTTTTATCAGGAGAAAAAGCTATTGATGAAAATAATCAGTCAGATATTTCCCTGTTTCGTTGCTCTGATGTCTGTTGTTTTAAAGCTCTGTTTGTGGTCTCTCCCTGCTCGATGCAGATGGAGGAGGCCGAGCTGCGGAGCTGGATCGATAAGCTGCAGGCTCGTCTGCAGGCCTGTGGGCTGGACTCTCCTCAGCAGCTCCAGGCCGTCCTGGAGTCTCTGGTCATGAAGAAGCAGAGTCTGTGCGAGATTCTCCAGTCCTGGAACGGGAGGTGCCGACCTCGTCCTGCTCACATGCTGAACATGTTTCATTCTCTGAATTTTTATCCAAAGGTTTGTTAAGATAACTCCTGTTCTCTGTCAGGCTGCAGGATCTGTTCCAGCAGGAAAAAGGCAGGAAGCGTCTGTCTGTGCCTCCGAGTCCAGGCCGACACCGACAGACCAACACGGACGAAACCAAGGTGAGTAAAGTGAAGACAGGAGCTGCTGTGTTATTATCACAGTAAAGTAAAGACGGGAGCTGCTGTGTTATTATCAGAGTAAAGACGGGAGCTGCTGTGTTATTATCAGAGTAAAGACGAGAGTTGTGTGTTATTATCAGAGTAAAGACGAGAGTTGTGTGTTATTATCAGAGTAAAGTAAAGACGGGAGCTGCTGTGTTATTATCAGAGTAAAGACGAGAGTTGTGTGTTATTATCAGAGTAAAGACGGGAGTTGTGTGTTATTATCAGAGTAAAGACGGGAGCTGCTGTGTTATTATCAGAGTAAAGTAAAGACGGGAGCTGCTGTGTTATTATCAGAGTAAAGACGAGAGTTGTGTGTTATTATCAGAGTAAAGACGAGAGTTGTGTGTTATTATCAGAGTAAAGACGAGAGTTGTGTGTTATTATCAGAGTAAAGTAAAGACGGGAGCTGCTGTGTTATTATCAGAGTAAAGACGGGAGCTGCTGTGTTATTATCAGAGTAAAGACGGGAGTTGTGTGTTATTATCAGAGTAAAGTAAAGACGGGAGCTGCTGTGTTATTATCAGAGTAAAGACGAGAGTTGTGTGTTATTATCAGAGTAAAGACGAGAGTTGTGTGTTATTATCAGAGTAAAGACGAGAGTTGTGTGTTATTATCAGAGTAAAGTAAAGACGGGAGCTGCTGTGTTATTATCAGAGTAAAGACGAGAGTTGTGTGTTATTATCAGAGTAAAGACGGGAGCTGCTGTGTTATTATCAGAGTAAAGTAAAGACGGGAGCTGCTGTGTTATTATCAGAGTAAAGACGAGAGTTGTGTGTTATTATCAGAGTAAAGACGAGAGTTGTGTGTTATTATCAGAGTAAAGACGAGAGTTGTGTGCTATTATCAGAGTAAAGTAAAGACGGGAGCTGCTGTGTTATTATCAGAGTAAAGACGAGAGTTGTGTGTTATTATCAGAGTAAAGTAAAGACGGGAGCTGCTGTGTTATTATCAGAGTAAAGACAGGAGTTGTGTGTTATTATCAGAGTAAAGTAAAGACGGGAGCTGCTGTGTTATTATCAGAGTAAAGTAAAGACGGGAGCTGCTGTGTTATTATCAGAGTAAAGACGAGAGTTGTGTGTTATTATCAGAGTAAAGACGGGAGCTGCTGTGTTATTATCAGAGTAAAGACGAGAGTTGTGTGTTATTATCAGAGTAAAGTAAAGACGGGAGCTGCTGTGTTATTATCAGAGTAAAGACGAGAGTTGTGTGTTATTATCAGAGTAAAGTAAAGACGGGAGCTGCTGTGTTATTATCAGAGTAAAGACGGGAGTTGTGTGTTATTATCAGAGTAAAGACGGGAGCTGCTGTGTTATTATCAGAGTAAAGTAAAGACGGGAGCTGCTGTGTTATTATCAGAGTAAAGGCTGGAGTTGTGTGTTATTATCAGAGTAAAGACGGGAGCTGCTGTGTTATTATCAGAGTAAAGTAAAGACGGGAGCTGCTGTGTTATTATCAGAGTAAAGTAAAGACGGGAGCTGCTGTGTTATTATCAGAGTAAAGACGGGAGTTGTGTGTTATTATCAGAGTAAAGACGGGAGCTGCTGTGTTATTATCAGAGTAAAGACGGGAGTTGTGTGTTATTATCACAGCAAAGTAAAGACGGGAGCTGCTGTGTTATTATCAGAGTAAAGACGGGAGCTGCTGTGTTATTATCAGAGTAAAGACGGGAGTTGTGTGTTATTATCAGAGTAAAGACGGGAGCTGCTGTGTTATTATCAGAGTAAAGACGGGAGTTGTGTGTTATTATCAGAGTAAAGACGGGAGCTGCTGTGTTATTATCAGAGTAAAGGCTGGAGTTGTGTGTTATTATCAGAGTAAAGTAAAGACGGGAGCTGCTGTGTTATTATCAGAGTAAAGACGGGAGCTGCTGTGTTATTATCAGAGTAAAGACGGGAGCTGCTGTGTTATTATCAGAGTAAAGACGGGAGCTGCTGTGTTATTATCAGAGTAAAGACTGGAGTTGTGTGTTATTATCAGAGTAAAGACTGGAGTTGTGTGTTATTATCAGAGTAAAGACGGGAGTTGTGTGTTATTATCACAGCAAAGTAAAGACGGGAGCTGCTGTGTTGATAATGAGAGGACAGATTTATTTTTACCATATTTTTACCATTTTTACCGGCTTGTTAATGTTCAAATTGTCTAAAGGAACAACATTGTCATGATACACCAGCTCTTCTAAGATGAGCCTTTTGTAGTCCATCTTCAGAAAATTGTAGTTTCACTGCAGCAGTAACATCCGCCCTCACATGATGACGTGGAGTAGAGAAAGTGTAGTCGGATTCTCTCTGCACGCCAGTTTTCCTTTCCTAAGTCCTTTTGATGTCTCTATTCTCCTTTCCTAAGTCCTTCTGATGTCTCCTTTCCCCTTTCTTAAGTCCTTCTGAAGTCTCCTTTCTCCTTTCCTAAGTCCTTCTGATGTCTCCGTTCTCCTTTCCTTAACCTCATGATGTTCTCCATCAGGGTTAAGGAGAAGTGGTTAGGAAAGGAGTTAGGAGGCGACTATTCGACCGCAGACTTGGTTTCTTGTGAATTTACCTTATTTTAGCCTACCCTCACCCACACCTGGCCGTCGTCATGGTAACCTCACCTCCTTCTTGTTTCTCGTAGAACGCCCTGGACTCCTCCCCTCGCAACCCCTCACCTGTGGTGCAGAACGGGGACAAAGGTGAGCCTTACTCTAACCAGGTAGACTCGAACTCAGTCCGGTCTTACTCTAACCAGGTAGACTCGAACTCAGTCCGGTCTTAGTCTCACGAGGTAGACTCAGACTCAGTCCGGTTTTACCTTAACCAGGTAGATAACCACGTGTCCTGGTTTCTCCACAGAGGACCGTCACCTCTGCCCGATGCCATCCACCTCCTCGGCCCTGCTGCCGTCACCGGGAGACCCCGCTGCTGATCCCATCACGCCGGGCCCATCATCCTCTGAGCCGGACTCGCTCAGCATCCCTGAAGGTACAGAAAACAAACGCACCCCTCAGCGCCCTGCAGTGTGGCCTGTGATGATGAAGCCGGTGTTTCTCGTCCACAGACGTGTTCGACGGACACCTGCTGGGCTCCACCGACAGCCAGGTGAAGGAGAAGTCCACCATGAAGGCCATCCTCGCTAACTTCCTGCCCGGCAACAGCTACAACCCCATACCCTTCCCTTTGTGAGTGAAGCTGGATCTTTATGGGGAAATCAAATTAACGACATCACTGTCCTTAGATCAGACGTTTACGCGTTTATCCATCACCTTAGTCCTTTTTCTGTTTTCATATTTCCCTTTATTTTTCTGCACATCAGTAACTGTAACTTTAAATCAACATCTGTAACTTTAAATCAACATCTGTAACTTTAAATCAACATCTGTAACTTTAAATTAACCTCTGTAACTTTAAATCAACCTCTGTAACTTTAAATCAACATCTGTAACTTGAAATCAACCTCTGTAACTTTAAATCAACATCTGTAACTTTAAATCAACATCTGTAACTTTAAATTAACATCTGTAACTTTAAATCGCCATCTGTAACTTTAAATTGACATCTGTAACTTTAAATCGACATCTGTAACTTTAAATTGACATCTGTAACTTTAAATCAACCTCTGTAACTTTAAAATAACCTCTGTAACTTTAAATCAACATCTGTAACTTTAAATCAACATCAATAATTTAAAATAACATCAATTACTTTAAATTAACATCTGTAACTTTAAGTCAACATCTGTAACTAGAAAAGCATCTCAAAGAGTGTAGGCCTGAAAGTTCATTTAAATTATCCATCAAATACTTTTGCTTAAATAAAACAAAAATTTTAAATAAAAAAAACGTGAAATTGATTATTAACCCTTGAACTCCCAGCTCAGCTGTTTGGCAGAAGTCAGTATATTCAGGAATATTTAATGTGTTAAAAAAGATGATCATTTATTCTGCACGTATCAAACATTCATTTGATTTGTTCTGCTTTTTAAAACATAAGGTATTTTTTAATGTATTTAAGGCCACTGCACAAAGGTTGAGCTGATAGTTAAAGGGTTAAATTTGAAAAAGTCAAAATAATTTCTAGGCCCATTTCTAAATAAAATTTCTCCTCTTTTTTTTGCTTTTCCACCTCCGCTGTAATTCTGAATCACCAGATCTGGAGATCAGGATCAGCTGTTCTCCTGTATGAACACAAGCTTTGGAACATTGCTTATTATTTAGATTTTATATGATTATTTAAAGGTTTCAATGGGATTTTCCATTAGTTCAGTTCAGTTCAAAACACTATATTTATCCCTGAGGGGTAATTCGTCTGTAGCTTTCCAGTGTTTATTCATGCGTACTGTCGGTCAGCAACATAAATAAATAATCCATGGAAACATATTTCAGTAAGCATGGGACAGATAGAGATGTCGGACATTATTAAGTGGCCTACATATACAGATCCTAGAGCAAGATAAAACAAAGATAAAGATAAAAGCAAGAGGGGTAAAATATGAGACAAAACAGTAAAGTTTAAGTAAAGTTTTAGTAAAGTTTAAATGTTTTTGAAGATCCCATCTGGATTGGATCGAGATTAATTTATGATGATGATGGAGACATAACCGGCGTTTTATCCTGTAAAACTTGAATTCATTGAGAAATGGCAGAGATTTTATTTTTAAATTTCTGCCCAATGTTTTTTATGGTATTTTTTTTTAATTACAGGAACTTTTTGACATCCAGACATTGTATGTATCACCACCAACATGTATTGGCTTCTTCCTTAAACCAAAACAAACTTCTGGAAAATGGAATTTATTTAAATCCATTCAGTAGATTTTATGTAAAGTTGCTCACAAACAAACAGACAAAAGTGGAAGTCAAACTTAACCTCGTTGGTGGAGGTAATCACTCTTTTTGGGCTTCACCAACATGTCAGAGTGTGAAGCTCTCAGCAGGTGATGATCCACAAACACGTAATATTTTTTATCTTTGTGTCGGCAGTGAGCCGGACAAACACTACCTGATGTATGAGCACGAGCGAGTGCCCATCGCCGTGTGTGAGAAAGAGCCGAGCTCCATCATCGCCTTCGCCCTAAGGTAACGCCTCCTTTATTCTGTTCCCTCCGCACTGACTTTATGATTTACAGGTTTATTAACGTGTCATCATGTCTCAGCTGATTTACTGATTTATTCACGTGTCATGTGTCAGCTGATTTACTGATTTATTAAGGTGTCATCATGTCTCAGCTGATTTACTGATTTCTTAACGTGTCATCATGTCTCAGCTGATTTACTGATTTATTAACATGTCATCACGTCTCAGCTGGTTTACTGATTTATTAACGTGTCATCGTGTCTCAGCTGATTTACTGATTTCTTAACGTGTCATCATGTCTCAGCTGATTTACTGATGTATTAACGTGTCATCATGTCTCAGCTGATTTACTGATTTATTAAGGTGTCATCATGTCTCAGCTGATTTACTGATTTATTAACGTGTCACGTCTCAGCTGATTTACTGATTTATTAACATGTCATCACGTCTCAGCTGGTTTACTGATTTATCAACATGTCATCACATCTCAGCTGATTTACTGATTTATTCACCTGTCATCATGTGTCAGCTGATTTACTGATTTATTCACGTGTCATCATGTGTCAGCTGATTTACTGATTTATTAACGTGTCATCATGTCTCAGCTGATTTACTGATTTATCAACGTGTCATCACATCTCAGCTGATTTACTGATTTATCAACGTGTCATCATGTCTCAGCTGATTTACTGATTTATTCACGTGTCATCATGTGTCAGCTGATTTACTGATTTATTCACGTGTCATCACGTCTCAGCTGATTTACTGATTTATTCACCTGTCATCATGTGTCAGCTGATTTACTGATTTATTCATGTGTCATCATGTGTCAGCTGATTTACTGATGTATTAACGTGTCATCACGTCTCAGCTGATTTACTGATTTATTAAGGTGTCATCATGTCTCAGCTGATTTACTGATTTATTCACCTGTCATCATGTCTCATCTGATTTACTGATTTATTCACGTGTCATCATGTCTCATCTGATTTACTGATTTCTTAACGTGTCATCATGTCTCATCTGATTTACTGATTTATTAATGTGTCATCATGTCTCAGCTGATTAACTGATTTATTAACGTGTCATGTCTCAGCTGATTTACTGATTTATTAAGGTGTCATCATGTCTCAGCTGATTTACTGATTTATCAACGTGTCATCATGTCTCATCTGATTTACTGATTTCTTAACGTGTCATCATGTCTCATCTGATTTACTGATTTATTAACGTGTCATCATGTCTCATCTGATTTACTGATTTCTTAACGTGTCATCATGTCTCATCTGATTTACTGATTTATTAACGTGTCATCATGTCTCAGCTGATTAACTGATTTATTAACGTGTCATGTCTCAGCTGATTTACTGATTTATTAATGTGTCATCATGTCTCAGCTGATTTACTGATTTATCAACGTGTCATCACGTCTCAGCTGATTTACTGATTTATTAAGGTGTCATCATGTCTCAGCTGATTTACTGATGTATTAACGTGTCATCATGTCCCAGCTGATTTACTGATTTATCAAAGTGTCATCATGTGTCAGCTGATTTACTGATTTATCAACGTGTCATCACATCTCAGCTGATTTACTGATTTATTAACGCGTCATCATGTCTCAGCTGATTTACTGATTTATTAAGGTGTCATCATGTCTCAGCTGATTTACTGATTTATTAACGTGTCATCATGTCTCAGCTGATTTACTGATTAATTAACGTGTCATCATGTCTCAGCTGATTTACTGATTTATTCACGTGTCATCATGTCTCAGCTGATTTACTGATTTATTAACGTGTCATCATGTCTCAGCTGTAAGGAGTATAAAACGTCGCTGGACGATCTCTCCAAAGTGTCCAACACAGGCGGGGACGAGACTCCACAGACTGTGAGGTGAGCAGGAGAGCTGATTTTAAATCTGACTTGAGGTCTCTGAATGTTTGACTTTAAGAAGTTTGAACGATTGCAAACAACAAAACAAGCGTCACAAAAATGATAAAAAATATTGACCAAAAATATGTAAATTAAAATTAAAATGTTCTCAACAAACCACTAAAGCAAGAAATCATCATTATTATTGTTATTTTCTTTTTTGAATCATCATGATTATTCTTATATTCTTTTTTAATCATGATTATTTTCTTTTTTAATCATGATTGTCATTTGTACTCCTTTTTTAATCATGATTATTATTCTTATTTTCTTTATTATTTTTATTATTCTTACTCCTTTTTTAATCATGGTTATTATTCTTATTTTCTTTTTTAATTATTATTATTATTCTTACTCCTTTTTTAATCATGATTATTTTCTTTTTTAATCATGATTGTTATTTGTACTCCTTTTTTAATCATGATTATTATTCTTATTTTCTTTTATTATTTGTATTAGTCTTACTCCTTTTTTAATCATGATTATTATTATTTTCTTTTTTAATTATTATTACTTCTCCTTTTTTAATCATGATTATTATTATTTTCTTTTTTAATCATGATTGTTATTCTTATTTTCTTTTTTTAATTATTATTATTATTCTTACTCCTTTTTTAATCATAGTTATTCTTTTTTCCAGCAGCAGTGAGAGTCGAGCTAAGAGCAGCCCGGCCAGACCGAATGATTCGGCTTCTTCACAGCAGAGCAAAAACAGTGTGGACGTCGATCCCCTCAGTGAGTGATTGGATGATTGACAGCTTTATTTGAGTTGTGATTTTTTCCCGTTGACGTGCTGCTTCATTCTTGTCCTGCAGAGGACGCAGATGTTGGAGACAAACAGAAGAAACAAACGTTGAACCCACACATCGAGCTGCGTGAGTGCTTCCACCCTCACATGAACTTAATCGATGTATTTTACTCCTCATGTTTATCAAATCTGTGCTCATGTGACCACCGCAGAATTCTCCGATGCAAACGCAAAGTTTTACTGTCGGATCTACTACGCCGAGGAGTTTCATAAGATGCGTGAGGAGATCATGGAGAGTCCGGAGGAGGACTTCATCCGCTCGCTGTCTCACTGTGTCAACTGGCAGGCTCGGGGGGGAAAGTCCGGAGCCGTTTTCTACGCCACAGAAGGTTTCCTACCTTTATTGTTGATCTGTTTTCTACGCCACAGAATGTTTCTTACCTTTATTGTTGATCTCTTTCCTACGCCACAGAAGGTTTCCTACCTTTATTGTTGCTTCTGTTTTCTATGCCACAGAAGGTTTCTTACCTTTATTGTTTCTCCTCTGTTGCAAAAGTCACAGTTTGTCAGCAGCTTCAGAAACTTAAACTTCGTAAGTGTGATGTTTCCTTTATATATAAACAGAGGATAAGTTTGATCGGTTAGATCCTCGATTATAGACTATATCACCAAAAGTATTTGCTCACCCATCAAAATAATCAGAATCAGGTGTTCCAGTCTCTTCCATGTCCACAGGTGTATAAAATCATCACCTGAGCATGCAGACTGCTTTATCAAACATTAGTGAAAGAATGGGTCCCTCTCAGGAGCTCAGTGAATTCCAGCGTGGAACTGTGATAGGATGCCACCTGAGCAACAAATCCAGTCGTGACATTTCCTCACTCCTAAATATTCCACAGTCAACTGTCAGCTGGATTGTAAGAACGTGGAAGTGTTTGGGAACCACAGCAACTCAGCCACCAAGTGGTAGGACACGTAAACTGACGGAGCGGGGTCAGCGGATGCTGAGGCGCATAGTGAGAAGAGGTCGCCAACTTTCTGCAGAGTCAATCTCTACAGACCTCCAAACTTCATGTGGCCTTCAGATTAGCTCAAGAACAGTGCAGAGAGCTTCATGGATGGGTTTCCATGGCCGAGCAGCTGCATCCAAGCCTCACATCACCAAGTGATGTCCATAGTGAGAAGAGGTCAGATCTTACTGTTGAAAACATTTTTGTGGATTTTAAAGCCTAACAGTGACACTCAGAGGCTTTCTGTCACAGGCCCAAAGGTTAATTTCATAAAATGAAGAGAGTAGGACAGAGTTCCCAAACCTTCCACAGCCTGAACCCCCTCAGACTCTGGACCTGCAGCTGTGTTCCCCTACACTCACACAGTTATAACAGCTAGAAAAAGAAACGTGTCTGTTAGCCTGCTGCCCCCCCCCCCATTTAACATACATGACATACAAATAAAATCTCATAAAGTGAATTATTTCTCACTTTATAGATTTATTTCTGTCAGCGGGCAACAGCTAACCTTGCATAGCAGATGATCCTGCCTGATTCAGTTCCTTAAATCCTGCAGATTCAATCTTATAGCGCCCTGTTGAACAATGGATTCACTCGGCTAAAATTTTAAAGGCCCAATCAGGGAAGAGAGGCGGGAGCCGCAGAATGTGGACGTGACGACAACCGGAAGTTGAGAACGGAGATGCCGATTAGCCTATTGTTCTCATAGATACTTGGTAAAACTTGGTGAAATCTGCCCTCCTCAGAAGTTTACTTGTAGAGATTGTCTTTGACGAGGTTCATGTCACATATAAGTGTTAAATGAATCATCTGTGTGGTACGATATAGCGTAAAACGATAGTATAAGGCCGTTACCAACTAAGTTAGCTGCTAACGGCTAACAGTCATTAGCTGTTGTTAGCTGTTAGCGGTTAAGTTAGCGGCTAACAGCTAACAACAGCTAACAAAGAAGTATGCTTTTTTTTTCAATTCTTTATTCAGCCATTTCAAGTAACAAACAGGCCCATTTTGCATCATACCACTGAGCAGCATCAGCAGCCAATATAAACAAAATAATGAAATAAAATGTTCATATAAAAGAAAAAAATAATGACTAATTCAATGAAAACATTGCTTCATTATATGAGGCAGCCCTGCTTGATGTGGATTGGTCTGTGATGAATGTGACAAGCAGAACGATTATCCAATCACAAGCTTGTGTTTTTTTTAAAACGTTCTGCCCCTGAAAACAAATTTAAAGGGCTCCTACCCAGATGGACTAGTGAAATATTTCTATGGCAGATGTATGGAGCTGGCCATCTGGCTTGTCAGGTTAGGCAACAGCAGCTCACTTTAGAAAATAGAAAAGTACATTTCTGGAATATTTTCATTAATGAGCTTGAAGCTGTTACAAACTCACCACGTCTGTGATGAGAAGGAATTTATGTTATATAAAAACCTTAAACAATAACCAATAACCTAACCCAATCTCACAATGCAAACATTTGCATGTTTGAACTTTAACTACAGAAACAATGAGTTGAAAGCTGACAGGTATTCTCGTACCCCTACGTCACTTTGTGTAACCCCAGTTTGGGGATCATAGGAGAGAGGAGAGACGGACTGGGAATGACGTAGCTGGACTTTAATCTTGACTTGACTGCTCGTCCATCTTTGCTGCATATTTTTTTTTCTGCTTCAGGCTTTCTCGGTTGGAGCATTTCTTTAGTCTTAGGACTAGAAACTTTATCACTAAAACGATCTTAACAAATGTAAATGTTTGTAAAAGCAAACTCCAGACCTACCTCTTATTCAGCCTTTTACCTGAATTGAACCCAAAATACAGAAATGTTCCTGTTCTAGTGTTTTTATTAATGATGCAGTGGGTGGGACTGGGTCATGCCTCCTGTTCCCTTCTTTTTATTTTTGTCCCTTTTCTTGGATGAACAATGCGACATAAATAAAGTTTGATGTAATGACTGATTGAAATCCCTTACAATGACAAAATAAGTTGCGTCTCTGTACATTTCTTAAACTTGTAAATATAAGGTGAACTTTGTCTTCCTCTGCTCCGTCAGACGACCGGTTCATCCTTAAGCAGATGCCCAGACTGGAGGTGCAGTCCTTCCTGGACTTTGCTCCTCACTACTTCACCTACATCACAGGAGCAGTGCAGCAGAAGGTGAGCGAGCCAAAAGAAACGTAAGGTGTGTTTCTAATTTAGAGATCGAGAAACTGACGGCTTGTTTTGCTCCACAGAGGCCGACGGCTCTCGCCAAGATCCTGGGTGTTTACAGGATTGGATACAAGAACTCCCAGAACAACACGGAGAAGAAACTGGACCTCCTCGTCATGGAAAACCTTTTCTACGGACGCAAGATGGCTCAGGTCAGACTCACAGCGTAGAGCTTTGCTCAGGTGGGCGGGTGCTTTGTGTAAACTGTGTTACACTTAAGCTGCTGTAGGGATTCAGCATCGTGGAACAGACCAAACAGCAAATATGATTCGTCCATGAAGTCCATCTCATACAATAAAACACATAAAACAGTTTCTCACAGTTTCTCCCTCTGCTGACTGGTTTGATTTTGGTGGTGAAAACAAGAGTCAACAGCAACAGCCAAAAAAGGAGTTTGACTGTAGCAGACAATATTTGGCAAACCAAAAGTTTTTCCAGCAGTGAAAGATTCTTTATGAAAATTGAACTGCACAAAGAAAGAACCCGTCAACCACTCATTTACTAACTTTTTGTTCAATTTATATTTGTGTTTTAATTGCATGATTGCTACTCGAAAAGTTTGTCCAGTCTTGCCCAAAGAAGATCCGATGATTAAATTCATCAACTTCAAACTGATCAGAAGACAGACATAACTTTTTACAGCTGGATATCAAGTGAAAGCGCTTCATAGTTTCTTCAAACTTCAAAACTTACAGTACAGACAGAACAAATAAAGATAGACACTTCTTTGTTCCCATTCCAGCTACTTACCAGCCAACTTCCAGCAACTGAAAGCCACTAGGGGTGTAATGATCCATCGATCTGGATCGATACGTCGATTGGATAAGCAATGATGCAACCACATCGATGGAAACACAAAACATCGATCAACATCGTCATCTTTAATATATTTCGAAAATCCGACCAGAAAACTGTTTCAGTTTCCTCCCAACCGCGCGTCGCTCTGAAGTTTCTGGAGCTCTGACGTCTCAAACATTCAGCATATGAGACACGTTTGAACCTTTTCACTTCCTCACAGGCCACGCCTGATGTTTCTCCTGCTTTAAAATGTGCTGTTTAGTTCCCACAGAGTAACACCGCTGTATGTGAATGTGTAGCAAGACGCTGTTAGCATCACAGAGCTAAACAGGAGCCAGACAAATCAGCCAATCAGAAAACAGCTCTGCTGTATCCGGGTAAGATATGGTGGACCTGACAGCAGAGGATGCACACACATCAGGAGAGTCTAATAACACGAGTGCACTGAGTTATCTCCTCGTTTGATTTAGATATCATACCATAAGCCATCACAGTAGACCAAAACGACCACTGTTGAGTTAGTTAATATTTCTTCTAAGAACACGGGAAATGTTTCGCTATAATTAAAATCAAATAGCACATTTTTAATAAGAGAGTACAGTCAAATGTAAGAGGTCAATAATAATAATAATAATCCAGCCTGTGACCAGTGTGTCTTCTCTTCTCTCTCCCCCCCTTCACAAGTCTATCCACTGTCTCTGTCCATCAGTAAAGGCACAAAATGTCCAAAAATACATAAAAAAACATATTTAGACAAAACAGATGGTTATAGTCCTCTAATGAAATGTAGCTGATTGTGTTAGTACAAATATAATTTTAAACCAAATCAAATCGATCCAGTTTGATATCTGCAAATATCGTGTCTTTGTCCAAATAATCTGTAACGTGTTGTTTCTTCATGAAACTGGTGATTTACTAAAACTAACCCTTTACAGCCCTAACCATCCCCAACACTCTTTTGTTTTGGCCTTAAATTCCACTGGATGTTTTCAGGCCATCTCCATGACGCAGCGTTTCCATCTCAACATGATGGAGCCTCGACCTTCCCTTGGTCTGTATGGTACCTGCCAAATCCACAAACAGAGACACTTGAGACCAAATTGACACAAACAGTGTTTAAACTTTATAATTATTAACTTTGAGACCCTGTCCCAGACCTGCAGGGGACCAGTCCAGACCGGATCAGGGCAGGTTGGGACGTTTTAAGAGTCTGCAGAGAGACACTTTGTTTAACCTCTAAAGTCGTGGTTGGGGTGACAGCATCTTAGATTTAGGTTTCACCTTCATCATCAGACCCTCGCCGACCCCCTTTAGGGTCCCTGACCTTTTCCCGCCTGTTTCTTCCGCAGGTGTTCGACCTGAAGGGCTCCCTGAGGAACCGAAACGTAAAGACAGACTCGGGCAAAGAGAGCTGCGAGGTGGTCCTGCTGGACGAGAACCTGCTGAAGCTGATCCACGATAACCCGCTGTACATCCGCTCCCACTGCAAGGCCATCCTGCGGGCCGCCATACACAGCGACGCCTACTTCCTGTCCAGCCATCTCATCATCGACTACTCGCTGCTGGTGGGGCGGGACGACGCCACGGACCAGCTGGTGGTCGGGATCATCGGTGAGGGGCGGCCTGGGCTTTATTGGAGCGAGGTGTCCTCGTTCTGGGTGTTAAATTCTCGCTCTGCTGTTTCCTGTAGATTATATTCGCACCTTCACCTGGGACAAGAGGCTGGAGATGGTCGTCAAGTCCACCGGGATCCTGGGAGGTCAAGGTAACGCCGCTTCTCGTGAAGTGAAGCCTGAGTGTCGAGGACGGCGGTAGGAAGGCCATCACACGTGTCTTATCGTACAGTGGATTAAAATAACACACGGTAGCTTAATCAAAAGAACAAAAATTTGAAAATGGAATAAGGCTGATAAACTCATAACTCAAATCAAAGTAAAGGCCCTCTGCTCTCCCCCGATTTATGACCAGCTGAGTGGGCGAGCTGACTCACAGGGAGTATTTACAGTCTTAAACTTAAACAAACTCTTCAATTTATTCTTAGATCATCTACTCAACTAAATGAATCAGAAAGAAAGAAATGTCAAACTTTTCATGAAATAAAATGCATCAATTAAACCTAAAAAGAAATGACATCACCAACTCTATATAAAGGCAGGAAGTGCCGGGCCATGTGGTGCACTAAATAAAAAAACAAACAAATCAACATTGTGTAATTTCAACTAAATAAAGTGACTTGATCAACTAAAGACTGTGTGATTGGTCTAAATGACTATATGATGTGAAATTTAACTTACTGCTAACAAACAAACCCGGGACAGGAAGTGCTGCAATGTTACAGAAGCAAGAGTAAAGTAATGTAAAATTAACAAATGTGCAAAGTCATTTTTAATGTTATAGAAGCAAAAGTAAAGTAATGTAAAATTAACAAATGTGCAAAATCATTTTTAATGTTACAGAAGCAAGAGTAAAGTAAAATTAACAAATGTGCACAATCATTTTTAATGTTACAGAAGCAAGAGTAATGTAAAATTAACAAATGTGCAAAGTCATCTTTAATGTTACAGAAGCAAGAGTAAAGTAATGTAAAATTAACAAATGTGCAAAGTCATCTTTAATGTTACAGAAGCAAGAGTATAGTCATGTAAAATTAACAAATGTGCAAAGTCATCTTTAATGTTACAGAAGCAAGAGTATAGTAATGTCCTCTTTGTCACACCGCTGTTGGGTTGTTGCTCTGTGCTGGCATCTCCGTTCGTCGCTCCCAGTCCTCACCTGTGCTTTGGTTTGTTTTTCAGGTAAGATGCCCACCGTCGTGTCTCCAGAGCTGTACCGAGCTCGGTTCTGCGAGGCCATGGACAAGTACTTCCTGATGGTCCCTGATCACTGGACTGGTCTGGGCATCAACTGCTGAGTGGTGCGTTCGTGGTCCAAGAGCAGAATCAGCAAACACACTCCCCTTTCTGACTCTCTCTATGCATCGTTACATTACCTTCCTGGATCGATTAACTGCCCTGGATCGATTAACTGTCCTGAGACCAACAAGCACACTGGACTTTGTGATTATCCATAATTCAGTTTACAGAATCATTCCTCCAAGCAGCTCCGATCTGCTTCTGCTGCCTTATTTTACACCTTGGATCAGTTTTAACCTGCGGGGTTGTGACAGTATTACCAGATCATAACTGAACCCCTTTGAATTCTTATTTTTTATTTTATTAGTGCCATGAGTCCAAACGCTCCATACGGACTGACTGAATGATTCACTTTACCGGTTTTAGTTTGGTGAACAAACTAATCTGTAATTTAAAGTTTGTAAATGTACAGAGATTATGTAAGTATTAAAAGATTATTAATGATGATTTGTTAAAGCTAACATGTCTTTGGGTTTTAATTAACATTATTGCTCATTAAAGAGGAAGAAATTTC
This sequence comes from Scarus forsteni, assembly GCA_036419115.1. Classification (NCBI taxonomy): domain Eukaryota; kingdom Metazoa; phylum Chordata; class Actinopteri; order Labriformes; family Labridae; genus Scarus; species Scarus forsteni. The sequence goes on along the minus strand of JAZDUH010000033.1, from coordinate 28,618 downwards.
CTGGTTTGGTGGAGTATTAAGAAAAAGGCACAGCCCATATACAGCCTATCCATTGTCTACTATCAATAAAATGATCCCAGATTTTTTTTAATAATCTTTAAAACAATAATAATAATATCCTAGAGGGGAGATTAGGTTGTTTCAGTTGGTCTTATACACAGTATTGCAGCAGGAATATCAAATAATGACATTAAAATAGATAAATAAAAATAAGAAATAATCAGGTTGCAAAATCTCCAAGTTATATCACCTTCATTATGATGGAAAAAATAAAATAGGTAAGCGAGACTATGAACAAGGCACAGGAATTTCCACTATTAATATTAACAGTATCCATAATATGAGTATAACATGAAAGCCTGTGTGACAAGCAGACCACATTTGACCGAAAGGCAAAGTTTTTCAGAAAGGATATTTAGCTGGATATTACTTTTGCTTATTAACCTGCTCAGCTCCAAAGTACCCGATTTCAGGAATGCTTGCATGCTGTCTTACAAAAATGTAATAAAAAGCTAACTATTTATGTAGAAGTATAGTCATGCTGCACATCAAATTAAACGAAGGTTACGTATGTAACCACGGTTCTATGAATCCTGGATGACCGCCAGAGGCGGTGCTTTAAGCACTGGATGACACATCCGCGCATGCGCAGGTCGAGTAGTTATACCAACAAAGTCACGTGTGACCCCTGATGACCCCACCGGGTCTATATCTTCCGGTGTCATCAGAGGATCTGTTCCTGCAGAATCTTCTCGCGAGCTCACGTGATTCTGAGTGACAGAACGCTCTGGCGGTCATCCAGGATTCATAGAACCGTGGTTACATACGTAACCTTCGTTCTATTTCATCCTTCCTGACCGCCAGAGGCGGTGCTTTAAGCACTGGATGACTTATACCAACATGGTCACGAGGAATCACCTTACCCAATGCCATGCAGTGAGGCTGAAGGAGGCATCAAGACAATCCCTGCCAGTGGAGGGAGGGAGGAATGTTTAACTTTGTGGAACTTGAGAAGGTGCTCGGCGATACCCAAAAAGCCGCAGCACAGACTGCCTCCAGGGGGACACCCATGGCCCATCTTAGACACTCAGGAGCTTTAAACAAAACCCTGAGGTCCCCAACAGGCTTTGCTGTGGTGATGGCTAGGAGGAAGGAAGCCTTTGCCTCTAACCACTTTGGCACTCCAGTTGATAAGGGATCAAATGGAGGCAAACAGAGATGAACCGGTACAAGGGGCAGGGCCCAAGCCAGTACCCTCGAGACTCAGACAGGACAAGGTCTTATAGTCCCTTTGATGGAAAAGGGGGGCGCCAAGCTATGGCAACCAACTGCGTTATTGTCAATTAAACTGTGTCCAGAGGAAACAGCGGCAACATACATCTGCGGAGTAAAGGGGGAGTGACCAGGACCTAAGATTGCAGAATGAGTGGCACAGGACAGCACTTGGCATTCTCATTCCTGTCTGGACACCAAGATGAGAATAGCTTCCATCTATTGTCATAATGAATGCAGGTAGAAGAAGCCCCAGTATGGAGGACTGTTGTGCAGACAGATGAAGGGCACTCAACCAGTAACGGGTTGAGCCCTGCAGTAGGTAGACTCTGCGTTGAAGATATCGAGGGTTGGGGTGCCCAATCTGATCCCTCATTTGGGATCAAATCTTGCATGAAAGAGGAACCTTGGCCAGATGTGACCAAGGTGTCCTGCCCCAGGGGACTGTTTTTGTTTTCCTTAAAGAAAAAAAACCTGAGTGGGCAATGTGTTGTTACTCTCTAGGCAAACAGGTCTACCTGTGCCCTGTCAAAGAGCCACCAGATGTTTTGTACCACGTCGGGGTGAAGATTCTCCTGACGGGAGCTTGCCCTGAGACCTCATTGTTCTCCCCGGTTAGATTCATCAGGGCACTCCTAAGCCTGTGCTGATGAGGCATGCTCCTAATCAGCCCAGAAGGCTGTTGCCTGGTCTGTCCAGCTTGGATGGTCCACCCTAGAGCCTCTAGAGCAGCCAATCCGAACATTTCACCAGCGTCCACAGGAACACTAGTAGCATCTTTCTACTTGTCTCTGTGAGTGGAGGCTGGGCCAACAATGGCGGCAAGCCTGGATGATTGAGGACATCACTCATCCTAACTCTCTTATCAGAGCAAAGATGCATCACTGAGACTAAGCAGTGATTCGTCAAGTGATGCATCATGTAGGGAGGTTGAAAGGGCAAACATCAGGTGAGACATGGAGTCCCCTGTACGCACCATGCAAGCAGCATCATAACCGTGGACAGAAGATCATCTGTCACTGTCTGAGGACAGAGACACCTTGTATCCTGCCTCAGGGTTTCATCAGGCGGCCAGAAGGGCCACAATGTCTGGCTCAATCGCTGGCATGTGCCCAACCAATACTTACCGTATCCTGTATTGCTGCAAGGGCTGGGCACCCAGATGGTAGACCCCTGAAGAAAGGTGTGTTGCTGCAGGTCCTGTGAGGATCTTCAGACAGAGCTTCCCTCAATGCTCGAGGCCCAAGCAGGAGGGACAGAGGTCATGGCCATCTTCAGGCTGCATAGAGCCATACAGGACTCATGGTGACTCACAGTCACTATGAGTCACCAAAGATCACGGTAACTGTTTTTAGCACCAACAACATGGGAGCTGGGAGAGGGAAGAGTGAACACCATCTTCACCAGCAAGTTATTTAGTAAAAACACAGCTAGCAGGAGAGCAGTAGCTGACTTCAGTTGGGGAGCGGGGAACACAGACGCTGCCCTCACCAGTACAAGGTATATTATAACTCAGTCACTGATGACGTACATAATCGTGTTTAGCTTAAATAAAACACTCTTACAACACATCAATTGATGTGGAGGTGCACTCCTATGCTACAGAGGGAGTGAACACACTGCCGAGTAGCCGGTTGATAATAGAGCTTTGCCCCTCCGAGCTACAGAGGGAGCGAACGCACTGCCAAGTAGCCGGTTGATTATGGAGCTTACACACCTGTGCTACCGAGGAAGCGAAAACACTGTCGTGTAGCCGGTTGGTTATGGAGCTTACACACCTGTGCTACAGAGGAAGCGAAAACACTGTCGTGTAGCCGGTTGGTTATGGAGCTTACACACCTGTGCTACAGAGGAAGCGAAAACACTGTCGTGTAGCCGGTTGGTTATGGAGCTTACACACCTGTGCTACAGAGGAAGCGAAAACACTGTCGTGTAGCCGGTTGGTTATGGAGCTTACACACCTGTGCTACAGAGGAAGCGAAAACACTGTCGTGTAGCCGGTTGATTATGGAGCTTACACACCTGTGCTACAGAGGAAGCGAAAACACTGTCGTGTAGCCGGTTGATTATGGAGCTTACACACCTGTGCTACAGAGGAAGCGAAAACACTGTCGTGTAGCCGGTTGATTATGGAACTTACACACCTGTGCTACAGAGGAAGCGAAAACACTGTCGTGTAGCCGGTTGATTATGGAGCTTACACACCTGTGCTACAGAGGAAGCGAAAACACTGTCGTGTAGCCAGTTGATTATGAAGCTGTTAACATCCGAGCTACAGAGGGAGCGAACACACTGCCATGTAGCTGGTCGATCATAGAGCCATACACATCCGAGCTACTGAGGGAGCGAACACACTGCCATGTAGCTGGTCGATCATAGAGCCATACACATCCGAGCTACTGAGGGAGCGAACACACTGCCATGTAGCTGGTCGATCATAGCCGTACACATCAGAGCTACTGAGGGAGCGAACACACTGCCATGTAGCTGGTCGATCATAGAGCCGTACACATCCGAGCTACTGAGGGAGCGAACACACTGCCATGTAGCTGGTCGATCATAGCCGTGCACATCCGAGCTACTGAGGGAGCGAACACACTGCCATGTAGCTGGTCGATCGTAGAGCCGTACACATCCGAGCTACTGAGGGAGCGAACACACTGCCATGTAGCTGGTTCATTGTGGGGCTTACACATCCGTGCTACAGAGGGAGCGAACGCACTGCCATGTAGCCGGTTGATTATGAAGCTGGACACACCTGTGCTACAGAGGACACGAAACACCGTCATGTAGCCATTTCATCATTTAGCTTATACACCTGTGCTACAAAGGAAGCGAAAACACTGCCCTGTAGCCGGTTGATAATAAAGCCGTACTCACCCGCTACGGCTAGTGTCGCGCTGAACAACAACAGCCTGGCGACAACACTATATAAGAAGAAGCGTACTCACGGATCAGGAGCGACCATCCTCAGGGATGGTGATCCGAAGGGAAAAGCCGAAGAGGCTAAGCTCCCGCAGCCCTTGGAGGGTGACTGAATAGCCACAGCTCCGATCAATGATCACAGGGCTACTAGCGAGGAGCTTCAATGTAACTCGACTATCCAACACCTGCGAGCGAGAAATGTGAAAGGAACAGATCCTCTGATGACACCGGAAGATATAGACCCGGTGGGGTCATCAGGGGTCACACGTGACTTTGTTGGTATAACTACTCGACCTGCGCATGCGCGGATGTGTCATCCAGTGCTTAAAGCACCGCCTCTGGCAGTCAGGAAGGATGAAATAGAACAGGAGAATTTAATGGGTTAACCAAATGGGAGTAATGGAGCCAAACTGTGCCAAGATTGGGCCTGACCACTCTGTAGTAAAACCTCTCTAACTTTGCTCTGCATCACTTTATCAGACTCAAACTTGGCAGAAGTAATGTTCACATATTTTCACGTTCATTCATAGAGTTCTAAAGCTGCAGCTGCATCATTCCAAAGAAAGATTCACTGTAAAAAAATTTTTTTTTTAGGCGAGGATGAAATGTTTAAATGATTCGGACTTCTATCTTCATTTCCTCTGTCCCAGTAACACATATACTGATAATTCACATCTGGACAAATCTCTCAAGTGTTAATGTATTATGACACCAGAATAATTCAAACAGACTTTGTGGTTACAGAGATTCACTCTTCTTTATCAGTAATGTAATGTTTAAGCAGAAGGTTTAAAAAGGGGCTGAACAGGTGAACTTCTTAACAAAAATCAGAGGTGAAGAAAGTGAAATAATGACTTGCATCAAATAATTAATTTGGACAAGACATTTTTTTTCCCGGTATGCGTTCCAGCAGTTTTTTTGTGTGAATAATTTACTGTAACTGAATAAGTGTTTGCCTGATGACAGCACAAGATGGAAATAATACAGATATATTAATTTCTTTAACCCTCGTGTGCTGTTTAAAATTAACTCAGTACTTTACTGTTCGTGGACACAAATGGCCGCCCATATTATAAAGCTATAAAAAAAAATAATAAATCCATATTTTTTGAACTTTCGCAGCGTCAGAGCTTTCCATAGATATAAATTTTTTTATAATATTTATATATCTTTTATGTTTTTTTGGCCTTTTTGTATGCAGAAACCCACTTTTTTAAACAGGAAAATCAGGACATTTATTTTTCAAAAAATAAGGTGCAGAGTGGAATTTTTCTAACAAATAAATAACAGCCTTGACCATGTCAATAATTGATATAAATATCAGCTTTAATGCATTCTTTGTTTTTGCACAAGGAGGATTTTTAAAATTAATGCACTACTTTACTGTTCGTGGACACAAATGGCCGCCCTTATTATAAAGCTATAAAAAAAATAAATCGATATTTTTTCAAACTTTTACTGCCTGAAATCTTTACAACAACTTCAGACCTATCTAAAAATATTAAGTTTAATATATTTTTGTTGTTATGTGTATGTTTTATGGCCTTTTAGTGATCAAAAACCATGATTTTTGGAAACAGGAAATATGGAAACAATGTGATATTTTTAAAAAGAAGGCGCAGAGTGGAATTATTTTGATGAATATATAACAGCCTTGACTGTCAATATTTTATAACAATATGGATTTAAATGCATCTTTACTTTTGGGACAAGGAGGATTTAAGAATAACACTCATTAGGGCACAACACAATAACTGATAGCTACACTGTTTTTGATGCATAGAACAATCTTACTTTATACAGACAACTAAAAAAATTTCATCAAGTATGTATTTAAACTTCAGAACAAAAGCTTTGGAAAGGTTTCATGTCATGTATGAACACTTAAATTTACTCAAAACATGAAAGACAGACAACTGCCAGGTGCCTCTTGCAAACATTCCCCCCACATTTGGAACACTGGCCTCTCACCCTCTTTGGAACTATGCATAACACACAAGATTTGTGCTTTTTGGAGGGTCCTGGCTGTGGCTCCTCCTCCTGTGCCCCCTCTTCTCTCCCCATTTCCTCCTGATGGAGCTGACTCCTGGCTTCGGCGACCAGGCTGGCAGGAAATAGGCCTCTGGGCATATGGCTCCTGTTTACCATTGCAGGGGTGGTGAGCGCTTCCCCAAGCTCCTGCAGGAAAAGACGGCGCTTGTAGAACTTGCCGCTGTTCCAGCTGGGGTCAACTGTGGTAAATAGGACATATGCATTGAAGCAGGAGATGTCCAGCATGTGATGGAAAAGGCACACAGGCCAGCGGCGGGTCTGCTGACGGCAAGAATAGGTGCCACAAGCCTGCGAAAAAACAAAAAGCAATGAATAAATGAACATGAATATGTTTACACACATCCTTCTTGATGATTAAAAAAATACAGGAAGAAATAAAGTAAACAGTCTGTTGCTATATCACACAACAAAATGCAAACAGTAACAATAAAAACATAAGTGTTGTGTAAATACCTGGTCCAGGTGGTTGACACCCCCTTTACATTTGTTGTAGTCCAGGATCATTTTCGGTTTCTTTTTTCCTGACTCTTCAACCTGTGGCTCCCGGTGTCGTGTGCTGAGGATCAGGACATTTTTCTTCCTCCTTGGCACATATGAAACAATTGTTTTGTTTTGTGTGAATCCAAAAAGAGAGGAGAGCACCTCTCTCTTCCTGATGTCGACCAGCTGTGGGGGGAGCTCTGGCTTGTTGGCCCTGAGGGTCCCAACCAGGGCCATCCTCCTTTTTTGGAGCTCTTCAGCCTGGGGAAAAGAGGTAAAAAAAATTGTCAGTTGTTAGTGTGTGGCCCTGGAGGTCAGCCGTTAGCTCCGGCACGACACGCATCCCCTGCTTGCGTTCGGGTGGAGCAGAGCCAGACCTCCCCGTGTAGACCTGGAGCCTCCAAGCATAAGAGGTCTGAACGTCGCAGAGGGCCCAGATCTTCAAGCCATACTTGGCTGGCTTTGATGGCATGTACTGCTTAAATGAGCAGCGGCCCCTAAAAGGGACCAGCTGCTCATCAATGCAGATCTTCCTCCCAGGATTAAACATTTTGGACAGCCTGATGCTCCACTGGCTCCATAGGTCACTAATGGGGGCCAGTTTGTCTCTTTTGTGATGTTCTGGCCTGGACAGTTTGTCGTTGAACCGTAGAGCTTGGTGGATTTGACGAAATCTGTGCATGGACATGGTAGCAGTGAAAATGGCTCTACCTGTCTTCCTGTCCCACAAGCTTTGTAGAGATTCATGCTGAGACTTGAAAACACTAGCCAGTATCAGCAGTCCCAGGTAGGAACGCAGCTCCTCCTGGGATAGATCTCTCCAACCATCCACTGCCCTTTTTCCCTCCAGGTTGGTACAATCGAGGATGATCTTCAGGAATTCTTCTGGGGAAAAAAGGTCAAAAGCACTTTCCGGGCTTCTTATCCTTGCCACAGCAAAGTGCGTAGGTCCTGGGGTCAAGATGGCTGGTGGATAAAATGGCAGGGTCATCTCGTGTGTAGCAGACCACAAGATTGCTCCATTTCGTGATCGCCACTTAGAGCTGGAATCTGCTGCTGCCTCTCCCTCCTCTTCGTCGTCCTCCCCTCTCTGTCATCATCCTCTTCCTCAATCAAGCTGCAGGGTCCCTCAATGTCAGGCAGGTACTCCTCTGAAGAAACCTCCTGGCTCCAAGGGGACTCCAAGCTTCTCAATCCATCCTCAGAGTCATTTCCTTCAGTCTCCTCCGATGACTGCAGACATGCAGCCACGGCCTCCTCCAAGCCAAGATGTCACTTCATTGCTTTTCTTTTGAGAAATGACCAACCAAGCTGTGCTTCAGTTAAAAACTTGCTTGATCAAAATATTTTTTTTGTGTTTGAAGTTCAGTTTTTTTTTTTTTATCAAAAGGAAGCCTCCCCTAATCAATTAGAGATGACATAGCATGCTTTCGCAGGTGTGTAAACACACACACTCACTCCGGACACAAAAGGACTCTGCACAGGCATATCTGTCTGTGTGTGTTTGTGTGTGAAAATTGAAAGAAATCTCAGGACAAACGAGTTCTAAAGATGTTTTTTAATCTTAACCATATTCACACCACTATTTTATATCACGACTAATATACCAAGACTGTTTTATGATTTTCAGCTTTATTTTTGACATGCATTTTATGAGGAAAGTAATCCAAGCCTTTACTAAAATTTAGATTAAATTTTGGTCTGCTGATATCTTGGGGTTTGGGGGGGGGGGGATCTGACATTAAACATGTTTTCCCTATATTTTGAAGGTGGATGTTTAGATTTATGAGGAAATATTTGAAAAAGCATGATAAAATGTCAGGATAATATGACATGAAAAATATGCAGTTATAATTGGAGTCAATGGGGACGTTTTGGCCGCAAACAGTAAAGTTGTCAGTAAAATGCATATCTCCTGTTCTGGACACTTCTGATAGACAAGATTCTAAATTTAGAAAAAATGATGAAAAATAAGAAAAGTGGCAAAATTTCATACAGTTAGCCTTTAAAATTACAAAATTATTTAGTGGTGAACAAAAAAAAATTTAACAAAATGGACACTTTTGTCCAGATAGTTGCACGAGGGTTAAACAGTGAGACAGAGTTCATCTTTAGGTTTTTGATGGGCCTTCTTTCTCCTTCGTACCCTTGTCTACATTTTAAAGATTAATTAACCGGTATTACAGGGTGATTTATGAAGTTTTGGTTCAACTAAGTGTTTATTTTTTGCCCAGAATATTTTTATTTTTTTGGCAGAGGATTAAACAAGAGTTAGCAACATTGTTGATGTGCAAATGATCCCACACACTACATTCGTAATAAAAGACCCACTGAAGCCTAACTAACAAACAGAAGTAATTATACAGAAGAGTACCAAAATCCAAACAGGGGAGGAAAAGTAAAAAGGGCAAATATTTAACAAAGAAATTAAAGTGATTGTTAATTAAATAGAGCTAGACTGTAGCATATTGTATTTGAGAAAATATATATGTAGCATTGAAAAAAAAAAGCTGATACAGATTTCCGACAAACCACACATACAGGTTTTAAACTTTCAAACACATCCCACCTTAACTTGATAAATAAAAGCTTCTGGTAATAAAGGCTTAAAGCAAAGTTGTTTTAAAGATACTCTGTCCCTCTCCATCACACTTTATGAAACTCACTAAAGTCCTTACACTCGCACACTTTTCCTGCTTGTAACATCAACTCAGGACAACAAGTTCACCTCCCATCTGGAAACAGGAGCCATGAGTGATCAGTGTTATTGACTCACCTGTCTGTGGTCACCATGGTAAATTTTTTAGGTCGTTTAAATGCTCTGTGCTTCATATTTGTCTTCATACATGATAATATCACCTAAAGTATGAAACAAAGTCATGAAATCGTCCTGCTGAAACTTGGAGATTTACCCTCAAAAGAAGTTTGCTCACTTTTTCCTCTGCAAATGTAACGAGAAGCAAAGCTGTCCTGTCCTTTCTAATGCAGTGATAACTGAAAAGTAGCAATGTGTGATGTTGGATTTTTGCAGATATTTCAAAAGTTATTATGCCAATATTGATATTTTTTGGCAAGATTGTGAGTTTTCTCCATTAAAATTGCCCCGGTCCTCTCATTTGTGTTTGAAAATGATGTGGACCAAAGAAAGCAACATTTGATTCTCTATGAGAAGATGCTATTGTTTAAAATGTAAATGTTAACAATAACAGGCTAACATCGGCTGAACATATCAGAAGTTTATATCTGCCAAGGACAATATTGTGCTGAAATTTTGTGTGTCCCTGTTGGAAAGGTGAAGTGTTTTCAAGGATGGCATCAAATAGCAGTTCACCGAGAGCTAAACAGGTCGACTACATTTGATTAGAATTGAAAATAAACTCTGCCAAAACAAAAAACAGCAGCTGTCGATGCAGTCCTAATCCTAACTCTAACCCTAACCCTGAATAACTTGCACAAATAAAATCTAAGGTCACCCATTTGCTAGCCCTAATCCTAACCTTCACCCTTTTAGTGCCTAATCCTAAATATCCCCTTTAATGCTATTAATAACTTGCACAAATGAAATCTAATGTCACCCATTTGCTAGCCCTTACCCTAACCTTCACCCTTCTTATGCCTAAACCTAAGTTTCTCCTTTAAGGTAAATACTAACCCCAAATGCAAATTGCCGAAACATCCGATGATCTCAAGGTACAGTACTGAGGACGTGTTCTGAAATTTAGTCTTGAAAACAATACAGCGCTGGACCAATGTAAAAATAAAAATTATTAATAATTTTCTACTTCAAAAGGCTCAACCTAAAGAACTTTATATTTGTCCTAAATGTAACTTAATTTTTACTCCACTTATTCACTTTTACTTTCTCAATATATATCAGACTTAACCCTACCCTTCAACCTTAGCCCCTTCCACTTAAACCAAACCCCTAACCCTAACCCTAACCCTACCCTTTTTATAAGCCCAAACCAAACTCAAACCCTCACCCTAACTTGCACAGATAAATCTAATCTAACGTCACCCGTTTGCTAGCCCTAACCGTAACTCTTCACCCTTCTGTTGCCTAACCCTAAGTTTCCACTTTAATATTATTAACAATTTGCACAAATAAAATCTGATATCAGTCATTTGCTAGCCCTAATCCTAACCTTCACCCCTTTAGTGACTAAACCTAAGTATACCCTTTAATGTTACTAATAACTTGCACATATGAAATCTAATGTCACCCATTTGCTAACCCTTACCCTAACCTTCACCCTTCTGGTGCCTAAACATAAGTTTCCCCTTTAATATTATTAATAACTTGCACAAATAAAATCTAATGTCACCCATTTGCTAGCCCTTACCCTAACCTTCACCTTTTTAGTGCCTAAACCTAAGTCTCCCCTTTAAGGTAAATACTAACCCCAAATGCAGAACCCTGTTTAATAAATACATAAATCAATAAACATACACACACGTACTGACAATAATTCAATTAATATGGAGAGTACAAGACAGAAAACATTAAAACCGGACATTTTTAAACACAAACACTATGAATTCATTCAGATTCATTTAAAATTGAAAAGCAATTAACTGATCCATTTATTGACTTAAATTCATATATTTATGATAATACATGGACATGAATACTTCTGGACAAAACACCTAAACAAACAAGATGACTCCATTCCTCACAAAACATAGGAGAGAAAACAGACAACTTTATTAAACACAAACAAAAAGTCTAACTTCATCCAAACAAAAAACAATTCATTCATTCATTTCTGAACTTAAATTCATGCTGTTTTGACAAGTAAATTCATGATGATGGACATGCCAGGACAGAACACCCAAGTAGTCGCCCCTCATCCCCCCCTCCACCACACACACACACGTCTCGACCCACGCTACTTTCTCTCCCTCCCTCTCTCTCACCCCTATCCCATCTATTTTCAAAGAGGAACAAGGTTATTAACAAGGAACCATGGATAGACAATACGCGCCGGCCCGTGCAAGCCCTTGACATACCTACTCAACCGGCCAGTTGATGGATGAACCGGGGGTTGTCACTGTAAAGTTTCCTAACCTAACCCTCGATAACCCTAATGCCTAACCCTAGCCCCTAACCCTAATTACATTTTATAGATATTAAAAAAATTTCATAAATTAATACCTAATCATTAAAAACAATTTTATATATATTTTATATTACTTTGAATAATTCATAAATACATAAATAAATAAATAAATATAAATATAAATACTTAAAAATAGTCAATATGTATAGTTACAATTCATTTCAGTTCATGGGGAATTGGGGATGACAAACTAAAAAAGATTATTGCATCATTTACTAAGAAGGGGGCGGGATATAAAAGCAGGAGCTCGGGGGACAGAGCTCATTTTGAACACGACCAGAAACACATATAGTGCTCCAGCCAGCTGTAGCAGCGCCTTCAGTTCACAGTGCCCGAGACCTGAGGAAGGCCCAGTAAGGGCCGAAACGTTGTCAGGGCACCTTTCTTTTTGAATTTTTTTTTAAAAATATTTGATATGTAATTAAAAACAAATTTAATTTAATTTAAAAACATTTATTTTTGAAAAAAATAATTTAATTTCATTTTATTATTTTTTTTTTTTTTTGCTAAAAACAAACAAAAAAACAAAAAAATAATTCATTTCATTTCATTTTAATTTATTTATATATAAAAAACCAAACAAAAACCAAACAACTATTTACACCCATATGATGGGGCCATCAGATGATGGTTGGATTATGGTCCACTATGGCCGACGGCGCCGCCAACGTAAGCCACAGGGGCGCCAGGCCGACTGGAGCCCTTATGGACGGCAGTCCACGGGTTGGAGGGCCCGTGCATTTCCTGCTGCCTCTGGGTGGGGACGGCCTCAGGCTTGGGGCCCTTGCCCTCCTAGAGGGCGGCAGGGCCAGCCCTTTTACCCTAACCCCTAACCCTAACCCTAACCCTAAGTCTTTAACCCTAATTGCAGCTACAACTTATTAAATTAAATAAGTTAATAAATTAATCATTAAAAATATTTATATATTTCTTTAAATGAATAAATACATAAATTAATTAATTAATATAAACATAAATACTTAAAATTAGTTCATATGTACAATTAGATTTCATAGTTCATGGGGAATTGGGGATCACAGATAAAAAAGACGATAACATTTACGACAGGGGGCGGGGTATAAAAGCAGGAGCTCCAGGTAGAGAGCTCATTTAATTCTCGACCAGCGACGAAGACAGTACTCCAGCCAGCTACAACAGCACCTTTAGTTTGCAGTGCCCTAGACCTGAGGAAGGCCCAGAGTGGGCCGAAACGTCGTCGGGCACTTTTTCTTTTCGCATTTTTTTATTAAAAACAATTTTGATTTTTATTTAAAAACAAATTTTATTTAATTTAAAAACATTTAATTTAGTTAAATAATTTAATTTCATTTTACTTCATTTTATTTCATTTTTTGATAAAAACAAAACAAACAAAAAAAATATAAAATCATTTATTTCATTTTATTTTAAATTATATAAAACAAAAAAACAAAAAAACATCACTACGTATCCCATATGATGGGGCCATCAGATGATGGCTGGACCACGGTCCATTATGGCCGGCGGCGCCACCAACGTCAGCCACAGTGGCGCCAGGCCGACTGGGGACCCTATGGACAGCAGTCCACAGGGTAGAGGGCCCGTGCCCATCCTGCTGCCTCTGGGAGGGGACGGCCTCAGGCTTGGGGCCCGTACCCTTCTGGAGGGCGGCAGGGCCAGCCCTTTTACCCTAACCCTAACCCTAACCCTATCCACTTGCTATGGCTTCAGGCCATCTTATAATTTTCCTTAAACCCAATTCCAACATCTAAAAGGGCTGCCACTCAGATTATTGTGATTTATCTTATTAATTCTCCTACTTCATAATTTTTAGATGCACTCTGTTTATTTTGGTCCCCTTTCTTTGTTGTTAACCCTACCTGTATTATTATTTAATTTTTTGGACGATGTTTTTTTGTTCATACAGTCTCCTGAGAAAATATAAAAAGAGCCAAATTCACCTCAGGGACTGTGATTTGTAGGGTCACCCAGTAGAGTCAGCTATAATCCAAGCTTAAGAGCCACCCAATTGGAGAAAAAAAGCTAACCTAATAGAATGCTTGTGCCCGTGCACAGATGCTGCCTTTCAGGCAGCATCTAACCTTTTCTCAACCTAACCCTAAAAGTTCAGGGGGTGCCAAGAAAGAATAAAGAAAAGGAAAATGAAGGACACGCCGACCGAAAAGAGTCACAATATATTGCGTTGATCCTAAATGCTCCAAACAAACATAAGTCCACATGAACGAAGGATGAGAAAAGGTGAGAGGAAGATGGATAGAACATGGACAAGGTCAAGAAAGATAGAAAGACAGCTAATTAGCTACGAAGAAAGACAATAGACAGAGGCTAGATGTACAACATAAACAAACAAAAGGACAACACAGTCACTCACAATAACAAAACAAAAAAAACCAAACACCTGGCTAACCCTAGCCCTCCCATAACCCTAAACCTAACCCTAGGTCCTATGACTAACGCTACTCTACACTAACAATTACAAACTAATTAACAGTTTGGGGACACGTCACTAGCCTGGGGTCAGGCCAGTGCCTTTCTCCCTGGAGTAATCCGGGGCCCCTTCCCCTAACCTACCCTACCCTAAACACATTTCATGTAACATACGATATATACATTTATAAATAACTATTAATAAATATATTAAAAAATTCTAAATAAATATATGTAAATATTAATATATTATTTATATGTAAATATAAATAGAATAAAAATCTAAAAAAACAATAAATATGTGCAGTCAGGGTTTATTAAATAATTCATGGAGTATTGCTTTAGTTCATGGGGATTGGACGATTGAAAACTAAAAAAAAACAACTTTACGTTTACACATTTTGAACACAGGGGGAGGGATATAAAAGGAGTAGCTTGGGGAAAGGATCTCATTTTGGACTCCAACCACCGACCAGTGCAGTTGTTCAGCCACACTAGCAGCTCTTTTCTTTTAGTGCCCTAGACCTGAGGAAGGCCCATTCAGGGCCGAAACGTTGTCGGGCACCTTTCTTTTTGATATTTTAATTAAAAACAATTTGATTTATATTTAAAAACAATTTAATTTAATTTAAAAACATTTAATTTATAAAAAATAATTTAATTTCATTTATTTTTACTTTATTTCATTTTTTTCTAAAAAAAAACAAAAAAAAACAAAAAACACGTCATTTTATTTCATTTTTAATTATATATTAAAAAACAACAAAAAAAAACAACTACGTTATCCCATATGATGGGGCCATCAGACGATGGCTGGACTACGGTCCACTATGGCCGGTGGCGCCGCCAACGCCAGCCACAGGGGCGCCAGGCCAACTGGGGCCCTTATGGACAGCAGTCCATGGGTTGGAGGGCCCGTGCCTATCCTGCTGCCTCTGGGAGGGGACGGCCTCAGGCTTAGGGTCCTTACCCTTCTAGAGGGCGGCAGGGCCAGCCCTTTTACCCTACTTCACAACTATAATCCTACAATCACCCATCTACTAGCCCTTAACCTAACCATACCTCTTTATTGCTTAAACCAAAGCGTCCTTTCTGATGTTATCAATAACTTCACAACGATAACCTAAAGTCACACATACATATATTGTGTATGTATTAACTTCAGTTCAGGATGATGTCACAAGGGAATACATGAAAATAGACACACCAGGACAGAATACCAAAGGAGTCGTCCCCCCCCCCCCCCACACACAGCTTTTTCTACCCACACTCCTTTCTCTCCCTCCCTCTCACCCCTGTCTTATCTATTTTCAAAGAGGGATAAGGTTATTGACAAGGAACCATGGATAGAGAATATGCGCCGGCCCGTGCAAGCCCTTGACATACCTATTCAACCGGCCAGTCGATTGATGAACCGGGGATTGTCACTGTAAAGTTTCCTAACTTAACCCTAAAAAGCTTTTGTGTTAAAAGTCTCAATAAGCAGAAACATGATGAGAAGCCAGTTCTCAACTCACATGGACCAGTGAATAACATGAGAGCTCAAAAACATTTGAGTTGCACAAGTTTAAAACACCTACCCCTGCATAACATTTCATTGTTATTTTCTGACAGTGTTTTAGGACACAGAAATAATTTGAAAAAACCCAAAAGAACAGATTTTTTATTTGCCTGAAATTTAAAGGTTTACAAAGCTAAAAGCTAATATGATAATTACTTGTAACACTTGAACATTTACTGATTTGAGCTTTTATCTATATTTATATTAACTGTTATTATTAAAAAACATTTTCTGTGCTTGTCAAAGTTAATTTGATCTTTCCTAAGTTTGTTTTTATTTATATTTTATTTACAAACATTTTCTAACTGATTGTGTCCCAATTATTTGTTCGTTTTTATACCATCATGTAATCACCTGTTTGCTTTTAAAACTTTTCAATTCCACAGCAAAAAAATCTGTTATTTGGTTTGATTGTTTTCTCTGTTCCCTTAAGTGTTAAAGGAATCAAACAATGATTTGATTTGCTCTGTTTTCTAACGCATTAAATATCCTTTAATTTTTTGATGCACTCTGCCAAACAGTTGAGCAGGTAGTTAAAGGGTTAAGGTGGAGGCTTCAAATATGCCATTTGGGTTTGTCATATATATATATATATATATATATATATATATATATATATATATATATATATATATACTCAACAAAAATATAAACGCAACACTTTTGTTTTTGCTCCCATTTTTCATGAGATGGACTCAAAGACCTAAAATTAATTCCAGATAAACAATATAACCATTTCTTTCAAACATTGTTCACAAATCTGTCTAAATGTTTGATAGTGAGCACTTCTGCTTTGCTGAGATAATCCATGCCACCTCACAGGTGTGCCACATAAAGATGCTGATCAGACACCATGATTAGTGCACAGGTGTGCCTTAGACTGTCCACAATAAAAGGCCACTCTGAAATGTGCAGTTTTGTCTCACAGTAAAATGCCACAGATGTTGCAAGCATCGAGGGAGCATGCAATTGGCATGCTGACAGCAGGAATGTCAACCAGATCTGTTGCTCGCGCATTGAATGTTCATTTCTCCACCACAAGCTGTCTCCAAAGGCGTTTCAGAGAATATGGCAGTACATCCAACCGGCCTCACAACAACATTCCACAGGCCACAATTGACAATCTGATAAACTCTATGTGAAGATGTGCTGCACTGCATGAGGCAAATGGTGGTCACACCAGATACTGACTGGTTCTGAGTCCCCAGACCCCCAATAAACCAAAAAAAAAAAGCACATTTCAGGGTGGCCTTTTATTGTGGACAGTCTAAGGCACACCTGTGCACTAATCATGGTGTCTGATGAGCATCTTGATGTGGCACACCTGTGAGGTGGGATGGATTATCTCAGCAAAGCAGAAGTGCTCACTATCACACAATTAGACAGATTTGTGAACAATGTTTGAGAGAAATGGTAATATTGTGTATCTGGAATGAATTTTAGATCTTTAAGTCCATCTCATGAAAAATGGGAGCAAAAACAAAAGTGTTGCGTTTATATTTTTGTTGAGTGTATATATATATATACACTGAACAAAAATATAAATGCAACAAGCGATGTTAATATTCTATCTCCAACTTATAAATAATAAATCTGCTCAACAAATCAGTTATGTATTCAATGACTATTAAGTATTCAATTAGAAGCAGTTTCTTTACATTTCTGACAGCAGTCCTTGGGCTATGACAGCTGAAACACAGAGGTGTCGCTGTCAGAGTTGACAGCACTCAGTATCGGGTATGTCCACCGTTGGCGTCACGCAGAGTGGTGCATCTATGGCGCATAGACATCACCAGAATGTGGATAGTGGCTTGTGGGATATTATCCCATTCCTCCTGGAGAGCCACGCGCAGCTGGCAGACGTCCAGAAATGGATCACGTCGTCGTACACATTGATCCAGAGCGTCTCAAAGGTGCTCGATGGGCGACATGTCAGGGGAATATGGAGGCCAGTTGAGGACATCAATGTCCTCCTCACCCAGGAAGTCCATGCAGATCCTGGCAACATGGGGGTGAGCATTGTCGTGCTGAAACGTCACATGGTGAAGGGGAACAAACGGCACATCAATGGGCTTGAGTATTTCATCTCTGTACCGCTGCCCATTCAAGTTGCCATCAATAAAATGGAGACGAGTATGCTATCCATGGCATATGCCTGCCCAGACCATAACACTGGCACCACCGTGTGCCCCCCGACGGATGACATTAGCATCAGTGTAACGCTCCCAAGCCCATACACGGAGTCTGCCATCAGCGCGATACAGCCGGAACTCATCCAGCAAGACTCATCACTGAAGAGCACTCTCCTCCATCGTGAAAGTGTCCAACACAACTGAGCATTGGCCCAGTTCAGTCGGGTCTGATGCCTGACTGCCGTGAGGTCGAGGCCCCGGTGTGGTCGGCAGGCTCTAAGATTGACCTCTCTCAAGCGGTTACACACTGGGCTGACATACGCCTGTTGTGCAGCCCCACAGTCTCATCGGCTGTCCTTGTGGCTGGTCTGAGACGATCACGGAGATGTTGGACCCTCATGTGACGATCCTGAATGGGGGTGGTCACACGTGGTCATCGGGCATGTGGGCATTTCACAGTGTTCCCAGTCTCTCTGGGTTAGGGTAGGGTAAAACGAAGGAACCAATTTCAAATCATGGTAATTTTGACTTAGATATTTATGTTTGTGTGTTTATATTTTTGTTCAGTACATATATATATATATATATACATATATATATATATATAAATATATCTGCACGCTGGGCTCGTCAAAGTCTCGTTGATATTTCCATAGTTGAAGAAGCCCACTGACCTCTTAGACTTTGAAGCAGCATCAAGACAAAAGAAATGAAGTCTTTCTGCTTTGCAACATTAAGAGCTGGTGAGACTAATGACAATCACTCCACCAGGGAAAAAGGGTTTAATTCTGGTGTACCCCAAGGATTAGTAACAAGTTCTTTGTTTTTAATAATTTGTTTTAAATAGAGCAAAATGTTGTGTCAGTGTTGTCATGACCTGTATGACCTTGAATTATTTTTTAACATTGTTGGTTTAGTTTAGGAAACTTTACTGTGACAACCCCCGGTTCATCCATCGACTGGCCGGTTGAGTAGGTATGTCAAGGGCTTGCACGGGCCGGCGCGTATTGTCTATCCATGGTTCCTTGTCAATAACCTTATCCCTCTTTGAAAATAGATAAGACAGGGGTGAGAGGGAGGGAGAGAAAGGAGTGTGGGTAGAAAGAGGTGTGTGTGTGTGTGTGTGTGTGTGTGTGTGTGTGTGTGTGTGTGTGTGTGTGTTGTGTTCTGTCCTGGCGTGTCCATTTATGAATCCACTTGTGACATCATCCTGAACTGGAGTTGATACATACACAATATATGTATGTATGGCTTTAAGTTATTGTTGTGAAATTATTGATAGCATTAGATGGGGGCTTTGGTTTAAGCAATAAAGAGGTATGGTTAGGTTTCAGGCTAGTAAATGGGTGACTTTAGAATTATAGTTGTGAAGTTATTGATAACGTTGGAAGCGAGGCTTCGGTTTAGGCATTAAGCCGGTATGGTTATGTTTAGGGCTAGTGAATGGGTGACTTTAGAATTATAGTTGTGAAGTTATTGATAACATAGGAAGCGAGGCTTCGGTTTAGGCATTAAGCCGGTATGGGGTTAGGGTAAAAGGGTTAGGGTAGGGTTAGGGGACTGTCTGCGAACCGGTCCCCTTTTGGGGGGGACCGGAAATGCGCGGTCCATCCCCCTGCGTCCTCCTCCCCCCCTGTCCCAGGACCCAAACTGGGTCCGCGGTCTCTCCCAGGACGGATAACGGGGGCGACCGCGTCTCCTCCCGTATCTTACCTGGATCCACTCCCCTTGAGTGGGATCCATATTGTTTGTGTGTTTGTTTTTTTTATATATATATATAATAAAATAAATTGTAAATAAAATGAATTGTTTTTAAATAAGAATGAAATAAAATTGTTTTTAATTAAAATAAAAAATAAAAAATAAAAATGAAATAAAACCTTGTTTTTTTTAAAAAAATAAAATAAAATGATTTTGTTTTTAAATCAAAAACTCCCTAAACAAAGGTACGCGTGCCCACGCGACGTTTCGACCCACTAGGGTCTTCCTCAGGCTGGGCACGAATGAAAACAAAAGAAGTGGTTGGTGGCAGTGAGAGAGATGTTCTCCGTTCGGTGTTGAATGTGGAAATGAGCTGGTCTGAGCTGTGCTCCCTTTTATAGCCCTCCCCTTTTGGATTCCCTGTGTATAATGTATTTTGCTATTGCCCCTTGTAAAACAGTTTTTAACCCTGTAAACCCTGGATATTTTTTAATTTTCCACTAAAACCCATGAATTAATGAATGAATTTAATAATTTTATAACCCAATATAATATAATATAGTATTTTAAACCCCTATTATACATAATCATATGAATTATGAAAATCTATTTTTATACTGTGATTGTTTTATAATGTTCTTAATTAAACACAATTAGGGTTAGGGCCACAAAAGACAAGGTTAGGGTTAGGCAAGACTTAGGGTTAGGGTTACATGAAACAAACAAGGGTTAGGGTTAGGGTTAGGGTTAGGGGGTTAGGGTTAGGGTTAGGGGGGGGTTAGGGTTAGGGTTAGGGTAGGGGTAGGGTTAGGGTTAGGGTTAGGGTAAGGGTTAGGGGGTTAGGGTTAGGGTTAGGGTTAGGGTTAGGGTTAGGGTTAGGATAGGAAAGACTCTCTCGATGACCCCCCCCACCTCGTCCGTCGACTCGGTGGTTGACATGGGTGAGTCAAAGGCAATGCACTGGCCGGCGCATGTCGGTATTACTCTCTGATCACGTTGTGTTAAGTTACTTCCCTTATTCTTTCTAGCCTGTCCAGGGTTCCATTTGTCGGGTTTTGATTCAAGTGATATCCTTTTGTATTGATGTATTCATTTATCCTCCTGTACCTAATATAATGGCCACTTATCATAATTGAGATATATTGGGAAATTAATTTAAACTTGGTGTTTGCCTTCTACATGTAGCTAATCTATAAGTCACCTATCAGGTCTGAGACTTGTATCCAGGCCAGGCTTATGGTTTATTATGTCGGGGTTAATTTCAAGTTGGAGTGAGTAAAGTAAACTTTAGATCAGAATCCCTCAGGGTTAGGTTAAGGGCTGGATATTATATTTAAGGTAAGGGGGTTCGGTTTAGGCAAGAATCCTGAAGGGTTAGGTTAAGGGTAAGGTTAAGGGCTAGGTGTTATATTAAGATAGATAGGGTTCGGTTTAGGCAAGAATCCCTA